>LOJH01005919.1:17782-33330 GCA_001685095.1 Ellobius talpinus | reverse complement strand
TATTATTATTATTATTATTATTATTATTATTATTATTATTATTATTATTTCTCTTTCCCCAACTCTACCATGATTTGATATCGAAATGACCAAAGAAGTTGAGCCGGAGAAATAGATGGTGAGGGAAGTATGAAGAGGGAGAGAGTAGCTTCAAAGTTTGCCAGTAAGTCTACGTAGGAACGTCTCGGGACTGGGAAGATGGCTCCATTGGTGAACTTCACAGCACGCAGTCATGAGGACTTAGTTCTATCCCCAGCACTCGTATAAAAAGTTGTACACAGCAGTGTGCCTATAACCCCAGTTCCAGGAAGACAGATAGGCAGGTCCTCAGGGTGTTCCAACCAATTTAGTGAACTCAGGGTTCAGTAAGAGACCTTGTCCCAGAGAATAAGGTGGGAAGTACTTGGGGACAACACCCAACATGTTCCTCTAGCCTACATATGAAGCTGTACACATATGCATGTACACCAACACAAATGAATAATGTATGTACACACACACACAGACATACACCATAATCAGTTTTCCAATCTGTAGTTATAGGGTATTAAAACCTTGTTGCATGGTTAGAATTTTGCTAAATGTCTCAAATTTAATACAAATTAGCATTTGTTGCTGTGTACCAACTTGTGCTAAGTGTGAAGCATTATGAGGTAGGAATGTTTTCTGTTTTGTGTTTTTGTGGGGTTTTTTTTTAAGATGGCTCTTTGACAGTTTCCAATCTTTATATAATGTGTATTAGTTATTCTGTTCCCCACCCCCTTTTCTCATCTCCCTTCTACACTTACCAACGTTCTCCTCCCTTCCATATTTGTGATCGGGTTTTGTTGTGCAACTCCTTTATTTTACGAAAGTCCGTCTGTGTGACCTTGGATTGGGACTAGCCACTGAAGCATGGCGGGGTGTCACAACTATAGGCAAGGACTTCCTCTTTCGGTGAGCCATGTAGGGTTCCCTAAGCCCCACCTCCATCCTTGTCCGCCTGTAAATGGGGCCATCCTTCTGCAAACCTAGTGCAGCTTTCTGTAGTCATTGAAGAATCGTGATAGCAATAGATAAGTTATTCCCAGAAGCTAACATCTTGTAAGCCTTCTCCTTCTCCTCCAACTCTTGTAATCTCTCCATCTCTTTTCCTGCAGTGTCTGAGCTCTGGGGAGAATGTTGTAAAGGTCTTGTTTAGAGCTGAGCACTCAGCCTTCAGGTATTCTCAGCACCACGTGCAGCTAGCCGCCTCCACTTTCCTCAGAGTTTCCTGGAAAGAAAGGCTTCTCTGACTAAGGCCAATAACAAGATATATCCTTCCTTGGCATGGTCTGTATTGTTTTCATAAATGTGCGAATTTCCATACAACGGTTTAGAAACGTGGCAACTGTGTGTTAGAATTCTATTTTGCAAAGAGCTACAGCAATGTGAAGGAAATGCACACAAGGGAAGGCAATGGAGGGGCAAAACTGGTCTGCAATCAGGGGCTCCTCCATTGGTGCAGGAGTGAAAATGAGGAGGGGGTCTCAGTGTTGGGTGAGTGAATTTCCAAGTGACCTCTAATTGTAACACAACTACACCTGGCTGGGAAGGAGGATGGTTGGTGTCCTGTCCCCCAAGCTTGTATTGGTTTGGAGAGGGGCATTCTTAGGGGCACAGGCTAAAGAATGGGGCTGTGTAGAAGGGAAATTGATCTTTGGACTGGTTCCATAATTAGGGACACCCATGGCCAAGGTTCACCTATACCTGCTTTGGAGACAAAATTGAGGAAGTTCTTCTGGGTGAATCAGGAAGAACCACTTCCTTGCAGTGAGTAAGAGAAAGAAGAGAAAATTTAGTGAATTTCAGTAGGTAAATGTTGGTTTAAACAGGTTATGAGGTGGGTGATCTATTCTGCCAGTTAATATAGACTCCCTCTTGGTGCAACAATGAAGGCCTTAAGTATAAACCCTAAATCTCTCATGGGCCTCAGGAGAAGAGCCCATCTCATAAATTTATGAGGTGTTCATATTAGCTTTGGCCTGGAGGCCTTCTCTAAGACACTGGAACCCCTATTTTAGAGTGCATATTTCAGTGTAGGGAAGGGGATGTTACTAACACAGCAGCCCATGATCTGGATAGCCACCCCCTTTCACTCCCCTTTGACTGGTGACAGTGGTAATGATGCCTAACACGGCACTGGAAGTGAATGTCCATTAGTATCTGTGACATCCCTAAGATCTAAGATGAGCTCAGAACTGGATGATGCCACCATTTTAATCGTTTTAATAAAGACTTCCAGCTGCCCTGGCAGATGGCCTGTGTAAGGTGAGACTAGAGCTGAGAGAGGACCGGAAAGGTCCCACAGGGCCCGAGGCTTTGCAAGTCTGGCTATGGCAGTATCTGGCACTTGCCAAACTTCGTTCTAAGATGACTAAATTCCTGCCTTTGAATAAGCAACTTGAGATTCAGATAGTCTCCGGTGGAGTTTCTCCATCTCCACTTCCCTGGCAGAGTCCCCTAGCCTGTGTCTTCAGGGCACCCTTGACATTCCTCTCCTTATCAGTTTTGGTGATGGTGTTGGAAGACTTGCCACCGACGAAACATAGATCTCACTGGAGTCCTTCCTGCTGGAGGGGCTCAGTCTGCACTGCCAGCCAGCCAGGCTTTCAATCCTTTTCTCATCTGACACATTTAATGGCAGGTGGGTGTTGAAGCCACAGGGAGGGGACATGAGAACAAATATATAATTAGACATGTTTTCTGGCTGTGTGCTTCATGGAGAGGCCTTTGGGCTTTCTCCTGGGTGACTTGCCCTAATTGAGTCACAGCTTCCCACAACAGAGAACCAGGCAGCATTTGATCCGTGAACTTGAAGCCCGAGGTGAGGAATTGTGCATCTAGCCGAGCAATTATAACCATAATTAAGAGTGGGCTGATTTTCCTTTCAGTTTGCTTTCGCATTTCTTCATGAGCATGGCAGGGATTTTCATTAATAATACAGACATTTGGGAGATGTAGAATTAGGGACTGGTTGACTGTAGTTAATTGGCATATTATTGTATTCCTATAAATTCTGTCTGGGACTGCTGTGAGTAAATTTGAATCTGCTAAGAAGAAATAAAATATACAGCCCCTTGTAACAAAGTTGTTTTAAGATTGAAGTTTTTCTTCTGTTTTAGTGACTATGAAGTTGGATGAGTGCTAATTTGAGCATTTTTTATTGGAAATGCTGAAGTAATGGGCATGATAAGTTTCTGGTAGATACCCATAAACTACCTCTGGAGCTAGGGGACAGAAACTATAAAAAATGAAAGTGACATTATGACAAAATTTCACTTTCAGCCACCTCCTGGGTAGTCTACCCACTTCATTACTTATCCATAAAACCCAAAATTATTGATGATAAAAGCCAACATTATACATAATGAGGATATGTTAATTACAGCACTTTAAAGAAACAAACACAACTTAAAATAAACAGCATTCTCATTTTACAAGCAGCAATAACAATTATTAAATGGCCCTTTTTCTGGAGCATTGTTTACACTGAATTTTCAGTGGAGGCTGAAGAAATCAAGTTGATTCCTCTGGAGTTCATTACTGTGGCTTCATTTGTCAAAGATTTGGAGAATTGGCTCTTCTGTGGAAAGCAGAATACCAACATGAGCCCAAAGGTATCTGGCAATTTAGCCAAGATCTATGAATATCGATTTGTAAATCATTAAGGTGTATGTGTGGAACTCACAAGTTTGTTAAATATGTTCTGGACTAGGTCAAGACTAGAATGACAGGCACAGGATGTCTGGATACACAGGGTAAGTAAAGAAGTCTCATGTCCCGACTCTGAGTTATTTGGCTTTCAGAATAACTGCCTCCAAGATTATACCCCTCTTCCATTCCTCCAGCTCTAACACTGACGAAAATGCAGTCCTGTCATAATAGCTGGCTGAAGCGAATGCTCAAATCATGGTTCTCTGCCATTGGTCCTGTCTAAATTATAGGCATCTTTCGAGAGAGGCATAAGAAAAAGGTGACAGTGTACCCACAGGTTGTTTCACTACCAGCCTTGGTTTTTTCAATAAGCAGCAATTAATAGAGAGACTCACAATTGGTCATGGTGCTGAGAATATGTGACCATTGAGTGACTGGATCTCAATGGGAAGCAGTAGCTTCAGTATGACGATGCTACTGCAAAGCTTACCCAGGCATCTGTTTTCTGGAACAAGTCACCTCCTAGGCTCAGGGCATCTTTGCTATCCTTCCAATGAGGAACAAAGGCTTGACAATTACTGCCTCTTTTCCCCCACATGACTTAACCATAGTACTCAGCTTACCAATGCCTTTTCCAACATGTACATATTTCATTTTTATGCCCCATGTGTTGCACTTATTCACTGTAGATCTATATGACAGTTATCAGTAATAACTATGCTACACACTCTATATTATACTGTAGTGAAACTTCCTCTTCTAGAGGTTCTTCACAGCACCAGCCTCCCCCTGCTTCCTGGTACCAATTGTAACTAATAGAGATTAGTTACTTTCCCTTTGACCTGATGAAATAGGATAACCAAAGCAACTTAAGGAAGAAACTTTATTTTTGCTTGTGGTTCCAGAGAGATAAAGTCTATAGTAACAGGGAAGGCATGGAAACGGGAGCAAGAGGCTGGCTGGCCCTGTTTTCATTTATATACATGATGTATAAAAAGACAAAACAGGAAATGGAGTAAGGCTACAACTCCCTCCCCAGTAAGTACTTTTCGCTAGCAAGGCTCCGCCTCCTAATGCCCCATAACCTCCCCCAGACAGAGACACAAGCTACAGACCAAATTGTTCAAGTATGTGAGCTTGTGGAGATCATTTATCATACAAACCATCACAATATGATTATGTAAGCATCCCTAATTAAACTCAGTGCATCCTAAAATAAGCAAATGGATAAACAAGTACTTTAAAGGAGTAGAGGAACTCAGTGGGATGAAGAGGCTCACTGGAAATAGGAGAGAGATAAGAGAGAGCAACTGGATGCATATGCGCAAAATACTTTATATACTTCCATGAAATTTTCAAAGAAAAAGAAGTAATAAACTAAAAGGTAAATGGGATTTCATAATGCTGTGCAAATGTTATCTGGTACTAAACCACTCCTTTCCCAATAAGCAGAAGTCTGTGTTTATATATGTATACACAATAGATATTGCATTTTATTAAAAATTGAAATGGTGCCAGGCCTGGTGGTTCATGCCTAAGTATTTGGAAGGCAGAGGTAGGAAAATGATGAGTCCAAGGTCACTCTGGGATATAGAGTTAGTTTGAAGCCAGTCTGAACAGATTATTGATATCCTGTCTCAAAACACTCAAAAGAAAAGAAAGAAAAGGAGGGCAGAGAGAATGTTGAGGACATAGTCCAATAGCAGAGCATTGTCTGGCATTAACCAAACCCAACCACTGATGCCACAAAAATCACAAAAACATAAATTTGAATTAGATACATATATTAATATGTCAAAGGTAACTCTATAGAGTAGGATTTCAGCTATAAACTGTGCCTACATATGAATGATGGTCTTTGGGAAAGTAGATGATTCTCTTTTGCCTTGTTTAATTTGATGATTAATCCAAGTACCATGAGCAGTAGAGACTTGGGTCAGAAAAATGGGCAGAAAACAGCAACATAACTGAGCTTTGTTCTAGTCTTGAGGAGTGCACTCTTCCTTCTGCTAACTGGTACTGAGGGCTTGATGAACGGAAAGAGAAGCTTAGATAGATACAGCTTAGATGGGGAATGATGGGTGGGAAGGCAGCTGAGTGGCCAGCACTCAAACCATCTGGCTGTTGGTTCAAGTGGGTGAAAGGTAATGAAACGAGCCATCTGGGGCGATTTTTGGTTCAGACTTCAGCACCTTTTTAGAAGATTATTAAAGAATTGTCTAGCTCCATATGATTTAACAACTAAATTTATTCGGAGTGAAGGAAAGGCTTTCCATGTTCTGTGTTGTTGCCAGAGGAAGATGCTACAGTACTGTATCGTGTAAGGCATGGGTGATAATTTGAGTTGAGTTCAAACACAGTGTACTTTTGGAAATATAAATCTATAAAGAGCTGCATTTTTGGAGGCATCTTATTTTTAGAAGGTTCACACTGTTTTCTAAGCATGGAGTTATGGCCAATGGCTCAGGAGTGCTGTTGGGAGGGACTTCCCTGGCTGAATTTGGCATATCTGGCTGATGCCTTCTACTATGGAGGGAACATTGTTTTCTTTCTGGGTTTTTCTTGTTCCATCAGGCAGTGAAGCTGTGCACACTTGTCATTTGAGTCCATTTGAGTCTGTGATGCTCTGCACTCATCTCTGGCTGAGCTGTATGCATTAGTAAAATTGTGTATCACTATTAACAGGGCTCTTAAACTGTTCATTTAATATACAAAACAATTCAGATTTCTGACCTTTTCTGGACTCTGTTTCATACTGAAAATGTTTGCTTTTGTTCTTTACCCATAGAAAGGTAATGCTCATGTCTAGAGGCCCATCCCAAGCCAGGAGTAATAGCGGTGCACATACTCTGTCAGTAAACACCACGTGCTTCTGGTATACCCAGGCTATTTCAGGTGCTTTAGGTCACACAAATCCCTTTGTACTGGCTCTGTTTTCATTTTCTTCTTACAGATCTAGGAAGTGAAGCCCCACCAAGTAATATGATCACATTAGCAACTGTCACTTCTGTCTGCCTTGGCTCACAGCCCTCCTATGCAGTAGCTTTGAGGTCCTATGTATGCGCACACATGCACACTGGCTTTTAAAGTACAGTGGGGGAATTGTTGCTCTACTAAAAGGGGTTTATAGTGAGGTCCATCCTTTCTTTCTTGGATGTTGATGATGAGAGATGCAGTATCAAAACCTCTAGGATTGCCAGGTTCTAAGCTGTTGCACTGCTCTACAAAGGCGTCTAGCCAAAAAATCGTAATTTCCTCCCATCTCAGAGACCAAGGCTAGTTATGCAAAATCCACTGGGCATTAATTCTACTGAGGTGCCAGGGTCCCCAGTAGGCCAGTCCATACAGGACAAGAAGGACTAGTCAACATGCCTCACTAGCTAATGTTTTCAGAGAAGTCAAATATTGAGATTTAAAAAATAATCAGTTTTTAAAACAGGGACAGTTAATTTAAAAATCAGCAAATCATAGACATGTGGAATATGCATAGTGCATGAGCTGTCATTTTAAATTATTTCCTGTTATAGATGAAAGGTGATGTATAAAGCATTTTTTTTCTTTTTCTTCCTGGTAAGACAAAAAGAAACTATTATCCATAGAAACCTTCATGACTAGGGATTTGTATAGATGGGAATTTTCTTTCTGGTATGTAGTTATAAAGTGTATGATATACTAATTATTTCTGTGCTACCCAATATTCTAGGTACTAGCTATATCTAGCTAATTGAAATGAAAATGAAAGTCAAAAAGTTTAAAAAAATGTTAACTTACACCAACAATGATAGAGAACTTCATAACCATGCATGGTGGATAGCTACTGTCTTAGACAGAAATGCTAGGAACTGTAAGCCCTATGGAATGGTCCAACTTTGGATTCTCAGACCCTGTTAACCTAGGATACCTCATGACAATAGTATATGAAGATGTGCACATGATATTACATTCAGGAAGAAACCTGCTTCCTTAGATATTTCTTCTTAGACCCATTTGCCTATATGAGTGGATTTCCCACCCTACAACTTTTGGTTAAATGGTAGCGGATAGATTTTCCTGGATCAGAGTGGTAATTGATACCCTTGAGTCATTGTCATGACTCTTGCGTTAAATTCAAGTGAGAACGGGAGGTGGTAGCTCACACCTTTAATCCCAGCACTCAAGAGGCAGAGGCAGGCAAATTGCTGTGAGTTCGAGGCCAGCCTGGTCTACAAGAGCTAGTTCCAGGGCAGGTTCCAAAGCTACAGCAAAACCCTTTCTTGAAAAAAAAAAATCAAGTGAGACCATATTTTAAAATCCAAGTGTTTGAAATCTACTTGATGTCTATGTTAACCAGCATCTTAAGGAGTTCAGATCAGACATCTCTAAAGCATCCTGACCTTGGGAACACCAAAAGGCCTGGATCATAGTCACATAATATCTTCCTTGTACTTTTTAAGAATGCCATATGCTGTATTCTTAATGGTCACGCATGATGTTATCCTGGTAGAGCCAATTCAAGGAAAACAAAGAACAGCCAGAATGCTGGTCTACCTCAAGAGACATAAGACGGACAGCTTTCTCACTGCTCCATAGTCAGGCTGCCTGTTAGTTAACAGTCTCCCATGATTTCCCCAAGGCAAACGTTGTCTTTTGAATTTATAATGATTCCTACCTATGATTTGCTTTATAGTGATGCTCAAGTGCTAAATGGCAGACAGTTATAAACTATACATAAGTGGGGAGAGTTCCCTGCAGGGAGAAAGGCAGCAAGCAGTAGGCAGGGAGGATGATCTAGTGGCAAAGGTTGGTTGGGTGCTGGTTCAAGTCTATTTGCTTCCATGACTTTGTCAATGATACCAGGGAACAGTGATACACAGGCATTTCTAGGAAGTCATATCAGTATCCCTAAAGGATTAGTCAATGTGGTCTTACCACACTATTCTAGTAGGTTTTTTTTAACTAAACACAGTGGGGTTTTTTTTACTAAACTTAAGTGGACATGAGAAAAAAACTGGAGAATAGTCAAATTCCATTTCCTCAGCTTTTCATTTACCAACTAACTCAGAACGCTTAAGTCAAAGAAAAATTTAGGAACTCAGATATTGCAACGGGTGACAAAGTTTAGAGGTCACCGATTTAGCATTAAAAGCATCATTCAAAAGTGGTTTCTTAGTCTGTTGCTCAATAAGGCTCAATATGAGCAACTGACCACAGCCTCTGACTAGTTCCAGTTCATATTAGAAAAACTTAGAAACTAGGTGTAATGATTTTTCTTTATACCAGTATCCGGGATCGATAATACAGCATTCTCAATAAGAATGCCAGAGCTCAGTGAAGGACACACCATTGTTTTATAAACTGTCCGGATAAAAGACTGACTCACATAGTCTGCAATTAGTCTTCTTTCATTCTGCTAATTTTGCTTTCTTCCATGGCCACCACCTGAACTACTTGTACATGCAGGACAGAAGCCAAGTCTTTTCTTCCCTTCAGATTCCATAAGAAAGCTTAATGTCTCTCTAGATATGCAAAACTCTGAGCTTACTAGCTTTTGTGTGCTTCTAGTCCTAAATCAGAGAAATTCCAGGTTCTCCATGATGTATCCAGAGTGCCTTATGAGAATGTTGCTGAGCCCATGTTAGCCAAGCTTTCCCTGTAATAGGTTATAGAAATTTAAGGACATAAAGTAATGCTTCCTAAGCACCTCATGTCAGTGGGGACTTTCTTGAGGGCTTACTAGGCATACACAGAACGGACCACACACAACTTACTCCACGGTTAAGTCACACGTGGTCCAGGTGACTCCCGTGTTTCCTGAAGTCTGAGAAACAACAAACTCATGCGCACAAAGCATCCAGACTGAAAGAGGTGTTTCCTTTCTTTTCTTCATCAGCTTTTGTGAATATGTGTTTTTTTACAATGACTAGGAGCTACCTATACAGCGTGATCTGCTCATAGGGATATATACAAAACAATTTTTCATATGTAATTGGTATCCAGAGGCATCATTTGGCAAACGTCCTATGCATCTCGGAATTTTAACTCTCTGAGTTCCTTATGCCAGCAGAATCCATAGCACATTGATATTTCTAAAAGTAGAAGAAACTTGGATCTAATATACTGTCTGAGTTATATTCTACTCGTATACCCCCATATTTTCCTATAGCTATCTTCAATTTTGCATCTCATTATCTGGTTTTCTCTGCCTTTATTTGTCAGGGTATTTCAAATAAGTTTCCACCATCTCTTGAAGTAGTAAGTTACTATCTATCTATTTCTATCTGTGAGCACTTGTATGCAGATCTCTCTCTCCCCCTCTAGTGTGTGTGTGTGTATGTGTGTGTGTTTGCATGCACGCGTGTGTATGTGCTTGTGTGTTTGTGTGTGTGTGCATGCTTGTGTGTGTGTGTGCTACTGAAGTTGTGACTATACTCAGTGGTGGAGTGCTTGCCTGTTGAGTACAAGGCCCTGTCCCTCCCTAGGTTCTATCACCCAGTACAAACAAAACAAAAACAAATCCTCTCAAAACCAAAGTTGCAGTGCAGATGGGAAGAGGAAGGAGGCTGAGCATGATATGAGCAAAGAAACAAGAATGACTATGTTTATGCAACACCAACCAATTCTGGCTTGAAGATCTCACTAGGAAGAGGTGTGTTGACTGTTTCGGACCAATGCTATGTTAAGATGTAAAAGCTGAATCTACCAACATCATTTAGTCAGGAAAGAAATCAATGCATATTCAGAAATCAGTGAGCCACATTGGAAGTAAGGCAGCTCTGCCAACTGGTAGTTGGCTTGGTATTTGTGCTTGTCAGTAGTGGCTTTTTATTGTTTTATTTTTGGAGGTACTAGGAATAGACTTCATGGAAGTAGGACTTGATGCATGCTAGAGATATTCTGTACCACTGAGCTACATCTCCTGTCCGGGTATCTAGCTTCCAAAAAGGAAGGCTCTCCTCTTCCCTTTACTGATGCCCAGGAAGCAAATGAGAGAGCATTTCTATTTAGCCAGGGGAAATTGTCTGATCTCACTGCCTTTCATAGCTGCAGTTCAGGCATCTTCTTTGTTTCACAATTTTGCAAACAATTATATTACTACATCTCAGAAATCAGAAAGATGTGACCATTTGGTAACAGTTGTAGTGGGAGAATGCCAAAGCACTGTGTTAAACAAAGCCTTTAAGCATGGAGAAGGCAAGCGCACTATCTCAGCTTCTTCCTGCCACCCTGTCTGGGCTTGCAGTTTCAAGCTGTGAGGGACTGTACCAGCAATTGCCTGTGTTCCCCAGAGAAAATGAAAGGAACCTACTCGACATCAGTAAATATTTCTAAGTGTTTTGGCTTCCATGCGTCTTAAGTGTGAATTTGAATAAGGATTTTATTCAAGTGAAAGGCTCCTCACTCATTTTCCTCCAATAATATTGCTAGGGCTTAGTTAATGGGATTCAACTATCTATTCTGCTCAGCAGTGTAATGCAATTGTAGGAAATAAGAAATTCTATGAAGGGAATTTCATCTGCCACAACTTTACAAAGCACCAATATTGAGGCTTGATGGAAAAAATTAGATAAAAATAAAAGGAGAGGTTTGTGAACTCACTGCTTAATAGTCAAGGAAATCGGTTCCCACTGCCTCTACACCATCAAACCCTTCCAGACCTCTCTCCATGTCCTCTCCCCCATGAATCCACAATGATGGCCTACTGCCATTCTGATTTCTGAACTTTATCAACATTTGGATACAGCATGATGTGAGGCCCATGTCCAACATCCTCCTCCCCTTTCCTGCAATTCACGCATACTGTTCAGAAAATCTTTCTCCCTTGTTTTCCAAAAGACAGAAGCCAAGCAGGTACACATGATTCCAGGAGAATGGGTTTAAGAGCCAACTGATATGACTACTCCAGAAACATCATCTTTCCCAAGTCCCCATTCTTTTCTTCCCTCCTTTACTATCTTCTGTTCCATTCTCCATGGCTCTTATTAGCACTTCACAAAACATTCCTTTTCATTGGTTTCTTTTTGCCTTTGTTTTCCCGTGAGAAAGTATTATGGAATTTGAAACAAACAAGCCAACAAACAAAAAACGGTTTGTGTTCTTAGAACTGTGCCTGCCTTCCAGTCTGCGTTGAGTATTTGTATAATAAATCATATACAGCTATGGTTTTCAGCCAAGGTCAGAATGTTTTCCAAAGGCAAGTGATATTGTCTGCAGATGTTTGGCGTATGTGTGTGTGTGTACCAGCATATTCATGTGTATGTGTGATATCATGCTACTGACATCACACAGTGAACAAAAGACATGCTGGTCCTAAAAGTCAATAGAGTTCAACTTGAGAAACCCTGATGTATAGAGTAGTATAACATGGCTTTCAAAATATGGGATTAGTGGTGGTGCTTTATATATGCACAGTAGTGTACATTAAGTGTGTGTGTGTGTGTGTAAAGTTCTTGCTTTTCGGAGTATAGTTTCATATGATCTTTAATTTTCATCACTTTGTTCTCATATATATTCCTTGAACATATATGTATGCATATATACAAATTTAACTCTTTCATTTTCACTCAGTATTCCAAAGAATGACTTAGTGGCAACAGAATCAAGAGGAACTAGGTTTTGCACTAGTAGGGAAAGTCAACACAAAATCCCATCCCTAAATAAGAAGTTATTTGTAATTGATTTTTACTAGGAAAGAGAAAAGCAGTATTCTCAAAGGGAGTGTCACTGGGTATAGCAACTCTAAGACAGGCCCCATACCCAGGAGTAATTTCCCAACACAAGCAAACTCTATTCAATTTTTTTGCGTGTGGTTTTTGTATTTTTTGTCTTATTTGTGTTGTTTTGATCTTCCTATTTTTGTTTTGTGTTTGAGAGAGAATGAATATGGGGTTTGGTGAGTAGGGAGGGGAAACAATATGATCAAACTATATTGTATAAAAGGAATTTAAATAAAAACTCTCCTAAAAATGAAAAAGTAAGCAGGTTGGTTGCCAAAGACAGCATTCATTTAGCGCATTAGTTGTTTTTGTGCTTAGGTGACTTAATAAAACAAGGTTTACATATTTTGATTCTCATAGATGTCTTATGTAAATTTTGAGAGCCCTTATGTTTTTAAGGCACTTTCTAAATAAAATTTTCATCAATGAAGGATTAAGTTTCTCTTAAAATATTCAGAATTAAAAACAGAGCACTGTTCATTCTGAACAATGGCAAAGCCATCCTCAAGTTCAAGCATTGTGTGCATCTGCCACCTGTAGAAAGATGTAGGCTGAAAAATAGGCTGAATGTCTTGAAAAGAGGATAAAATGATAACATAAGTCTTTATTTTGTTCATTTACATTTCTACTGTTGTTTGAGATTATATATCTATTCATTCTTCTCTTTACTAATATTTTTCTTCTCTATCTTATGATGAAAATCCTCTATAGATATAAGTTGCGAAAACAAAATAATGAACAATAGGGAGCTCCCAAGGTCTAACACCTGTTCTATTTTAAGAAAATAAAAAATTTCCTTGCCTTGTGAATGAATAAAATAGAAAAAATAAATTAAAGAGCAATCTAAACACACTTTTACAACTACTTTGTCTTAGTGATAGTGGATTGATATATTGTACTATTTTTGAAGAACCATAGTAAATCTAGGTTGGAGAAATAGTGAATGTATATTTAGATTAGCAAACTGCAGACAAAATATCTTTGCTATTATTCGTTTTCTTTCATGTTTCTTTTCAGTTTCCATTATTATTTGGCTTGCTACAGGAAGAAAATTTAGCACAATAATTGCTTACTAAAAATGTCAATTAAAAAGAATATTGGTTACATTCAAAATATAAATTAAATGCACTGTGTAAGAAAGTCTACTGTCTTTTGGTTAATTTGTCTACTGTCACATGAAATATATATTGTGTTTATGTAAGTAGAAACCACATATACTTTCCTTGGAAGTAAATAGTTACAACTGGTGATCACTGGATGTGGAGTGATTGTGTTCTGGATGTAATTAGTTGACTAGAGTACATTTGTTCTACACATTAAGAATCTAGTACACATCACCAGACATGGTGGCGCACACCTTTAATCCTAGCACTCAGAGGTAAAGACAGGTCAATCTCTATGACATCAAGCCCAGACTGGTTTCCACAGTGAATTCCAGGTCAGCCAGGGCTGCATTGTGAGGAACAAACAAATAAGTAAATGAATAAATAATAGAATCTAGTATATGTAGACAGTTAATATTACCTCAACATTAAATGATATTCTAATTAAATATTTTAAACTGGTGGATTTATTTAGAGTTGAAGATAAAACATAAAATGCTCAGTTAAACTTGAATCTCAGATGCATGATAAATGTAGTTACCTTAATATAAATATGCTTTAAAGGTTATTTGGGGATATATTTTGGACAAATAAATAATTATTATTTATTCATCTGAAATTTAAGTGTAATGGAGAGCTTTTGTTTTTCTTTCCTAAACTACCAACCATAGCAGAAAATAGTATGTAAATTGCTTCACTCTCTAGATTTTGGTGGGTTTGTATTTTGTCTTTCTATCATTTGCTAGTCTCATGATTCAAAGCAAAAAGGAATCTTTTTTTCAGTTTTAGTTACCTGTTTGTGTTATAAAACTTTCAGGAAATGGGACTTTTAAATTACTTTGTCGTATTCAGTATTTTTATTTACTGACTAAGGTTTCTCTCCCAATTAAAAATAATATAATCCATGTACAATTCAAAAACAAGCCAAAGAGAATATAGTATTTGAGTAAGTATACTTCAAAGCACAGAAAGCCGTAATAAACTCACTAGTGTGTCTTCAATTTACTGTTTTCTAGAATCGGCCTCTGCCCTTGGGAAAGCCCGACCTGGGTGCTGGGAAATTCGCTTCTTTCCTGGCATTGTCCTTAGGAGCTGTTGACCTGACAATGGCTTTGCAATTCCTAGGTGTTTCTGTCTTCAAGTGAGATTGAAATGGCTTGTAAGAGAAATAGCCCATCTCCAGACTGACGGTGGCAATTATGTTCCCCGAGTATAATTATGTGGTTCTACCATTCCTGTGCTTGCTTAATTCATTATGTTTGCTTGTTCATTTAACCACACTATTCGTAAGTCATTAGTCTTCCCTTGTCCAGCACATGACACTTCACCTTTTATGAGCACAATGAGGTCATCAAAGGAATATAATATTTACACTTAAACCCACACAGTGAGACACTAGGGCTCTCTTTTTCCTGAACTCCTTAGTTATTTTCCCCAGGGAGTAAGTAGGTACATGCCCAGTGCTATAAGCTAAGAGATCATATGGTAGTTCTCTCCTTAGTTTTTGAGTGCCCATAGTGGCAGAGCCAGTTCATAGTTCCCACCAACAGTATTGAAGGGCAATCTTTCAGTCTTTGCATTAGCATTCCCTTGTAACTTGCTAGAAATGCAAATTCTCAAGTCCTGACTAAGATTTAGAAGTAGGTGCTTGGTGTGGGAGGTCCTTCTGTCTATGTGTTGCTTTTATTAGTCAATGAATAAAGATCTGCTTTGAGCCTATGGCAAGGGCAGAACAGAACTAGGAGGGAAAAGCTAGGCTGTATGCTGGGAGAAAGAGGGCAGAGTCAGAGACAAGTCATGTAGCCCCACCAGAGACTTTAGCCAGTAAGCCACAGCCATGTGGCAATACACAGATTAATAGAAATGGTTAAATTAATATGTAAGAGTTAGCCAATAAGAAGTTAGAGCCAATGGGCCAAACAGTGTTTTAAATAATATAGTTCCTCTGTGGTTATTTTGGTTCTGGGCAGCTGGGACAAACAAGTGGCATTCCTCCTACAGGTGCTGCATAACACACAGGACTGGCTCTGTGAGTTCGAGGCCAGCCTGGTCTACAAGAGCTAGTTCCAGGACAGGC
>LOJH01005919.1:0-17729 GCA_001685095.1 Ellobius talpinus | reverse complement strand
TGGTCTACAAGAGCTAGTTCCAGGACAGGCACCAAAGCTACAGAGAAACCTTGTATCAAAAAATAACCAAACAATAACAACAACAACATCAAACCCACAGGAATGGCCACCTATGCTTTAACACACCCACACCCCTAATTGAGAATTGTTGTTTTACACTACAGTATTAAGCTACTAGTTCAATAAAGAGTAATTGACATATTTCAGCCAGGACTGTGGTGCAGGCCTATCATCCTAGCTGTTTAGCAGACTGAGGCAGGAGGATCACAAAGCTTTGGACATGCCTGGAAGCAGTAAAAGGCCCTTATAATCAAATTTGCAAGACTCTGCCTGAAAAAGTAATGATAAAAGGAAACTTGGGGGGATAAAGAGTTCATCAGTAGAGTGAGTGATTAGTTAATGCAGAGACTTCAATTCAGGAACATGGAGAATTGACTAGAGTAATCTGCAGATGTGTGAACAGAGATCTTCACAACTCAGTGACTGCCTGACGCATCCCTGCATCTGCAGGGAACACAGAGAAGCCCAGAGGTGCTGTGGTGAATGGGCACAGAAGTAAGCCAGCGGTTCACTTTTGCCTCCTGATTGCCTCCTAGCCCTTTCCATCTGGATGCTTCTTTTGTGTGAGTTCCCGTCAGTTCATATCCACTTTCAGACTGAGTTCTCATTTAAACCTTTCCAATAAGTGTCTGTTGAGGATCACTTATTATCAGACATGGGAAATAAACTAGTTAAGTAAAGATAAGAAAAACCACCTTAGGAAAAGAAATCCCGTTGGCAGCAGGACAAACACACTCAGTAGTTCCAAAATTAGGGAAGTGAGGCAGGGGGACCACCAGTTAAAGATCAAGCTAACCTACGTAGTCAAATTCTCTATTTAAAGAACACATTATTGTACCCAGTGTCGTTTTCTGGGAGAACACCTCACGAAATAAGATAGGAAGGTATGCTCCCAGAAGAATGGGAGGGGCCAAACTGAAATTAAGGCAGTAATTTGAGGCATCACAGTGAGAACCAAAGGTCATGGCATTTTATTTATTATTACAATTATAAGAACAATAAGGCTGCAATAGAAAGCAGAGTCCATGTGGTTTGTCAGTCGTCTATGAGGTTCGGTTGTGGTCATCGGCACATCTGCTCTCCATGGGCCTTCAGAGTAAGCAGCAGCTTCAGCAAGTGCCGGTTAATCCAGTGGTCTGAGAAACAAGGTTCTGAGCCAGCAGTTGTTGACAAAGGTGTGTCCTCATTTCGTTCTTCACTGGGAAGTCTGAAAGCAGAATGAAGAAACTGTTTTTAAATCATGTCCATGTTGATTTCTTGGCACAGAGGAAGGGCCTGGGGCCTGGGGAGAGGCTGCAACCTCCCCTCAAGCACGCAAAGAAAGGAAGGTGAATTCTATTATCTTGGGGACCCTGGGGATCAGACATCTTCGGAAGCCTCCGAAAAATAAGAAAACTGTATGTTGAAAGGCTTCAGTGTTGATTAAAAAGTTTTTTTTTAAATTAAAGCCATGGTTATTTTGCATTCATCATACACATTAATTGTGCTGCTATCTCTGGCTTGCAGAAGAGAGTGTTATAAAGAATGCAATGACCATCTTGACATGTTGAAAATGCCTACAATTAATATGGATTAGGAAACAAAAGTGAAGTCACCAAGCAGTGAATTATGCCCACCAAAAGATCCCCTTCATGGAATGAAATGTATCTTTTATTCATGTTCAAAGAACTTTTGAATAATAATTGCGAGTGCAATTTGAGTTTTAATGGGACTCATCCTACTTTCCAAGATACATCTCCATCTTTTTCTTGCTTTTGTTTGCTGCTTTCCATTTGTAAAAGGACAGAGTCATTGACATAGGCAACCACTGTCCATATTTGTGACCATGCATGCTAATGGAGCCTTGCCGTGTGAGGTCTAAAACTTCTGTTCTCTGCTAAGACACTTGCACGCTCCTTTCCACTCTTATCTTCCTAGGAGTTGCTCACTCAGTGAAGCTGCTCGCTCCCTTTGAGTGTGAGGTCCTTCTTACCCTTCACATTCCAGCTCTTACACATTTTATTGTGAAGAGCCCACCCCCAAGTTTCCCAACTGGCTCGTGGTTTCTGATACATGCTTTCAAACATTGTATAATTTGCCTAAGAATAATTACTTAATTAATGTCTGTCTTCCAACACAGGGTCTATTCTTTTTCATCAGTATAGTCCAGCACTTAGCAGAGTGTCCCCTTGACTTATCATGGGCAATAATAGCTGTCAAATTATTTTGAATAGGGAATGATATGATTGGCTAGGTTTTAAAAAAGAAGAATAATCCTTGTAGTAAGTTTGGAGGTCACACTGGAGAGAAAATTGATTCGTAATGGAAAGTTCTTTGGAGGAGCTATTGCAGCTGTTCAGGAAGAAAGGGGATATCAAATTTATTGTCCCAGTGCTCACTTGCCAAACATTTATTGAGTGTTTACAATGTGAATGCCCGCTCACATGCTGGGTGCTGAGACAGCAAAGGAACTAACTCTCTTCAGAAAATGGGAAAGGAAGGATGGATCCCATTCTTAGGTTCAAGGTATAATTAATAGGATGCATTGAGTACTTGTAGACATAGGACAATGGGTTAATGAGGAATGTAAGGTTTCAAGTTCAGTGAATGGCTAGCAGGTGACTCTGTTATCCTGATTACAGGCGTTGGAGATACTTGTCAGATTTCCAAGAGAATCAGATGTTTTTTCAGTTTTAAATCTTTGTGCAATGAAGAACTTTTTATGGGATTCAAGTGTTGGCCAGAACAGACTGAGAAGTGAAAAAGGACCGTTTAACGTGACAAAAATGACACTTGAGGGTAAACTTCTAACCATAGCAAAATCTGACTATAGCAAGACCTTCATATAGGCGGATCATGGGTTCCAGGTCAGCTTGGTCTACAGAGTAAGTTCTTTCTTTCCTCAAAAAATAATTAAAGAAATAAGGAGAGATAGAGAAAAATGGATGGATGGATGGATGGATGGATGGATGGATGGATGGGTGGATAGGTGGATGGATGGATGGATGGATGGATGGACAGATAGATAGTTAGATGTGACATGGATAATGTACAATGGATACAATAGTACACTCAAGTAGGAATATAAATAATATACAATTATTACTGACTAACAATGAATAAATTTGTTGTCTTCTCTGGATGCCACTTGTAAATATGCATCTATTATAGCTTACAGTTTTAATATAGGTTATAGATTATAAAACTATGTAAAAAGGTAGCCTTGTCTGTTACAATACAGAGTAGAACAGCCTTTTTTAGTATCCTCTTTCCTTAATACATAGTTCTACTCAAGAATTTCTCCATTTCAAATATAGTGATAATTTTTGCTTGTTTGGTTTTTGTAAGATTCGAAATCTCAAGGCATGGGAGTCAACAGATAATCCCACTGTGTATTATGTAAGCCAGAGTATTGTCTACACTGAGAAAGATTTGAATGAATGGCAAGAAGAATGTGTGGATCTTAGGCTGAGTGTAGGAGGGCACAGGTGTGTGTCAATAACACAAATATACAAAATGATCTAAGAATGCTTTGCCTTATCAACAGGAATATAAAAGATGAATGTATAGATCTTGAAACAATGTCCTCCATTATCCTCTACACAGCATTGGGTTGTACGTCATTAAGAGGCAAGTGTGCTAGCAAAATAGCAAAGAAGATCAGCCCAAGACATCAAGCACAGTGGTCATAAAGAGACCAAGGCCCATAAAGAGTTCATTAAGTAATATATTCGCCTGTCCAAAATTTCATAACAAGCATGACTGAAATCTGAGGGTCCTAGGCACTCCATGTACCCACTAGGAAATCATTTTAGAAAAAAGTCAAGATCATAACTTCCTTGGGTACTTAGAGCTCACAGGGGCTGCTGTAGGGGCATCTATAATCTGGGGTCTACACCAGAAAGTTTTCAGTATTCCCCCAAAGATGGATTCTGAAAAGAAGATTGATAGGCTAGAATAAAAATGTACCGTCAAAACTCTATTATTTTAGGCACTTGACTGATTTTGACTTCTCTGAAATCCGTTCCTCAACACAATTTCCTTGGAAGCATTGCTTCTCACAATATTTACTATTGCAAGCTTCATCAAACAGCCAAGTGATTTCTTAAAAAATAGGGGTCTTGATCTCTGCCTTTTCCTTGGCTGGGAATGTAATCATTCTTTTGTGAATAATACTGACTCTGTCTGCAGGCTCAGGGCTTGTGACTGGAGTTCACATGAAGGCCTTGCCCATTTTCTTCGCAGCACAGTTCCTCAAATAAGAGCAAATGACTTTTCTCTGAGTCCAGCTCCCTGGCAGAAGGCCAGGGAGGAAATGTTAGAGAGCCCTGTGCTGGCTGGATCATAGCTATGTACTGCAAAAATTGACAAACACAGGCATGCGCACCTGTATGATGTTTGCTCTCCAGAGAGCAGATCACAGTTTTTATTCCTAGCTGTAACTTCTGTTTTCCACTGAAGCTTTGGTTGGGAGTTTTGAAATGACTAAAGGAGGTATGGCTTAGGAGCTTAGATTTTTGGGTTGAGTCTACTAAATCATGTTCTTCTGTACTTATTTTTAATTCTGTCTTATTTTTCTAGGTCTGAGAACTCATCCCAGGGCCTTGTGAAAGCTAGGGAAAAACTGACCTCCTAAAATAGCACAAATCCTTTTTGTAATTTTTAAATTTTAAGGCAGCATCATAGCATGTTGCCCAGGATGGCTTTGAACTTGCCACCCTCCTTCCGCAGCCTCCTTGTACCAACAGACTAGGTTCTGACTTATTAATTTACTAAGATCATCATTAGTTGACTAAGATCATTTACTTGTTGATCATTTATGCATTTGATCAACAAGAATGAATACAAATTATCAGCTTATTGAAACAGCCACACACTGCAGAAAGGGTCTGGCACATGACAGCTCTTCAGAAAAGTTTTCTTAATATTTTAGTGGAAGTGCACATACATTACCAAGGTTGCAATGCTATGGCCATTATAGCCTTAAACCTTTGCTGTCAATAATGCCATCTTATTCAAGCCCTGAGAATGACATGATAGGGTGTCCTGAAACAGAGACTTTTAAAAAGTGTTTCTTCCAGACAATGAAACAAAGTTTGTTCTTCCTCAATTGCAGTTTTGCAGCCATAGTTTTTGGAAATTTTGATTTTATGTGCATGGATGTATGTGTGTATACCATGTGTATACTGTGCCCACAGAGGACATAATATGCCATTGAATCCATTGAAATGGAAATTGCAGACAGTTTTGCACTGACATTTGGGTGCTTGGAATCAAATTCAGGTCCTCTGAAAAAGTAGTCAATGTTCTTAACTGCTGAGCCATCTTTCCACTACCTGGAGATTGCCGCAGATTTTAAGCATTAAATATTTGATGTTTTAAGTTATAGCTTAAAACAATAAATATGTATTAATTATGGGGCAAAATGCAGTAAGCACTTGCCTGGCCTGTGAATCCAAATAGCAGTCATCAGGTTGAGTGGCTCTGAGAGCTCCATTTGTACTTGGTAATGGGTCTACCAGTCAGTCAGCTATATATTGGTGGATCTAAGGTAATATGGGCAGCCTACCTAGGTCTGTTGTACCTGTGCTCCATTCTTCTGGCATGCAGTGCTCTTTCCAGACTTTTTTTCATAAAGGCAGCAAAGTCACAAGACAGAGGAGTCCAATCACCAAATGTTTTGCTAGGCTCTGCTTTGTATTGCATCTGCTAATATCTGATTGGTCCAAGCAAGTCACGTAACTGAGTGCAGAATCGACAGGCAAGGCGGGTTGCCCTATACATTAGTATTCTCGAGGGAAACTGAGCTCGTAGTTTATATGAAAATGTAAGAGGCAATTTATTAGACTGGCTTGTGTAATTAGGAACTGAGTCAGCTAGCAATTGTAAGTCAGTTGGTTGCATGCTTAGTAGTATGCTTGTCTCACTTGTAGAAGGTCTGGGGTATTCAATTCTCAGTGTCCATATATTAGATATCTTGATGTATACCTGTGGTCCCAGCACAAGTGAATTGGAAGTAGGAGCACCAAGAGTCCAAGAGCATCCTCTATAGCATAACAAGTTTGAGGCCAGAGTAGGATACATGAAACCCTGTAACATTAAATAAATGAATGAATAGATAATAATATCTATAAGGGAAAGAGGTAGGAACACTCTTTGAGCTATTGTAGCTGTGAAGTAATCTCTGTGTGAGGAGTCAGTCATTTCACATCCCCTAGATTTTAGGAAAGAGACCCTGCCTACCTGGTGCTTCCTTCACTGAAGTCACGTGCCTGTTTTGTCCCTGACTTTGTCATTAGTGCAGCAGAGGCTCTTAACAAGGTAACCTGAACTCCTGTTTCTGAGTACAGATTCAGAGCTGGGATGGTGATGCACGCCTTTCATGGTGATGCACACCTTTAACCCCAGTTCTCAGGAAGTAGAAGGTAGGAAGATCTCTGTGTGTCAAGGCCAGTTTGACACAATGAGTTTCAGGACAGCCAAGGCTATGTAGAGAGATACTGTATCAAAAAAAAAAACAAAAGAAAATGAAAATAGTAATGATCAAGCCAATACAGAGAATTAGTGCCAGCTGCTTAGAATAGGTTCTCACTAGTTTAAAAGCTATGATGGAGGACGGAGTGTAGAATTTTCCCTGGATGCTCTAAATTATGTCATACAGATGCATGTGAAGCTGCCAACAGAAAAGCCATTCAAGATTAGGCTTCTTGGCCTTCCATTCACTTTGAAGAGTCAAATGTGAGTAGGAACCCCATTGTGGATCTGGTAATAAGCACATTACCATTGTGCTGAAGGGTTGGCCAAAGTGTCCCTTCCAGAACTTGAGCAGCAGTCCAAGTCATCCAGTGTTGCTTTGACTAGAGCTATGTTTCTTTGGCTGCTATTGATTACTTTACTTTGTATTTTATTTAATTATTTTTAGGTAAAACAATAAATACATGTCGTTGCAAAAGCCATCCGTGACAGCTGATTCTTAGAGAAAACATATTTTGCTTTTCAGCCTCTGACTTGAAGCCTGTGGGTCCCTCAGGGAAATTCCTTAACCTGCTGATCAGTGGTGGGGTCACACTCTAGGCGTCTGCACCCTCGGTTCACGCTACATTCCCCAGAGGGTCTCAAGTACTTTAGAAACTGATAGAGTTTGGCTGTCATTTGAAAATGCTTTCCTTCTAACTGTTTTCATTTAGAAGCTAATTTAGCCTGTGCTTTCAAGTAGGCTCCACTCCATTTCACGTCCTTGACATGTACAACACATGCTGCCATGGCAGGGACAGAAGGAGACAACTCAATCAAAGCATGTTTTTGTCACGAAAGAAATGAATATTATTTGTTCATATTGCAATTCTGGGGGGAAATGATGATGTTTGGCAAAGTCTCTGGCAAGACGGACAGACAAATAAATTGCATGGTGTGAGAGAAACCTTCTCAGTCTTAAGGTTTCTCTAAAACAGTGGGGATTGGCTGCAGGCAAAACACTGAGCTGCAAATCATTCTTCTGCAACTCCTTGATCATCTGCTGAAATCCCAAGGACATATTTAATTCCCTACTTAGACCTAATTTCTCTTTGTTCCTTAATGATATTTTTCTGCACTCAGAATAAGCCATCTGTTGGCAACAGCCCACCAAAACAGACACTGCACACTCCATGATCTTGGAGTGGGACACTTACAATGTGGTGATGACAAAATGGTCTCTTCTCAATCCTAGGGCTACCTTTAAAATTCTCTCATTTTTCTTTTCTATCTTTTTTCACAACTTTAACCATATATTATTTTGGAAATGAACCTGACATCATTGTGTTTTTTGAAATATTTGTGATGTAAAGATAATGCTTTTATCACTGATGGCACACTCACTCGGTGGATAGCTGAGTTTACAGACTAGTTTAAAGATAGATACAGATATTCTATTTTAAACCACCACTTTAATAAACCTCAAGATTTATTTACCTTTCTTTTTCTTCAAGAAAATCTGTAATGGGTGATAAGGACCTATAAATGGAGATTTCTCTCCCACTTACCAGTTCCCCAATAACCACTCCAAGGCTTAATATTAATTACAAATTCTTTGTCGTGTTAGGTCAGGCTTATTATTAACTAGTTATTACAACTTAAATTAACCCATTTATATTATTATATAATCTACCATGAGGCCTGTGACTTGTTACCTCACCTCTTGCTTCTCTGGCAGCTGCTAGCATCTCCTGACTCCACCTTCTTTCTCCCTGTATTCAGTTTGGATTTCCCCCCCAGCTATATTCTGCCCTGTCATAGGCCAAAGTAGCTTCTTTATTAACCAATGGTAATGAAACATATTCACAGCCTTCAGAATCGCATCCCACATAATAGACGAGAAATCAAAGATATATCTGGATGATTCCTAAATGGTAGAAGGGCGGGCAGGGTGTCTAAATATGCGGAACAATGTGACGTGGCCACGGGGCTGTGTAACATATTTAGACTTACCGCTTCACATCCAGTGTGTGAGTACACTCTCACCTATGGTATGAACAGCATTCCTGGTGGAAGAGATGAATGCAGTGAGGGGTGACTGACGCTGAGCACAATAAGCGGGTACTACTAAACTGCAACCAGAGGCATACCTGTTTTAAATGGTTGCACGTTCATTTTTATCCTTTTAATCCTCTCAACTGCCCCTTGAATTTCTCATCTTATTTTATAAAAGTGAGAGAGAAGCCTCAGAGTTCCATAGCTATTAAGTGGCACAAGCCGGTTGGCAGCTGGGCAGCTTGATGTCAAGGATTTTCTACCATTGAAGTTAAAATTAAGATAGGGAACGATTTGGAAATGAAGCTGTTTTATCCCAAGCAACTGCAGGGAGCCTCCAAAGAATAAAAGGAAGAATTCAGGTTGAGTTAAAAGGAAGTATTAGAAATATTGAAATGGACACTGAAAGTACATCAGAGCAAAGGTGAGAGAGGGAGAGGCATGTTTGATCTTCCCTTTGGCTCCCTTGTGTTTTGAAATCTGATTCCTTTTGATGCTGGGGTTTTAGATGTTGTTCTCTCTCTTCAGATAGCTTTGCCATCTCCCAGAGCAATTAAAAGGTAATATCACTGTTTTACCGTTTGGAGCCTGACATCTGACTCATACACCACTCAGCCTGAGGGCATATTTTTCATACTTACTTAGGCACATGTCAGGCAGTGAATTGATCTCTTGCAGGAGTCAAAAGGGATTCCCTTTTCCAGAGAAGATTCAGATGAGTGAATGAAATTAATGTCCCCATTACTCCCCATCTTCTTTAATTAGCAAACCAGAGAGCTAACAATGATCTAATCTGTCAGCCATATTGACAGCTTGCTGTTCAGTCAAATCCAAAACTAGGGTCTCCTCCGGCCTGAAACTGTCCCTCCCTCCAACCAAAGATCTGCTTTAGCTGGGAATGATTGTCCAGGTTGGTGATCCTAGCAATGGAAAGACTGAGGCAGGAAGCTCGTTGTGAATTCAAAGCCAGGGTAGCCAGAGTCACAAAACAATTGCCTCAGAAAAAAAATAAGGTCTTCTGAATTCTCAATAGTATGATCCTTCACTGTCTATTCCAGGACCTTCAGGCTAAACGCCTCAGGTCCCTCCCTCCCTCAGGAGTATTATAACTCATAAATCTCACCATCTCACAAATTCTCAGCCATACGAGAGGGGTAGAACCAATCCAGCGATCCAGACAAATGCTGCTGCGTCCCTGAGAATTCTAAATACAATCCAAATACAAACAGCACTCGCTGTTCTTACCTCAAGATATGCCAGTGCCATCATTTTTTCCCCTCTAACAATCTGGTCATGATGTTAGGTTCTATTATATTTCCTTACTGTGGGATCATGTCTCTAAGCCATATGCTGTAACTGGAAGGCTAGTGCAGTTGTAACCTTTGGATTTTTAAATGAGTGAAGTGGTATCTCTTATACCACTTCCCATTCTCTTTGTGCTTATCTCAGTCTGGTCCTGGATCCCAAGTAATTTCTCTGACTGAGACTGAAGACCACATATAATACGATCAGTAATTTGAAGATTGAAATTCCATATAATTGCTTTCCTCTGCCAAATTTTTGGTTCCCATTTTCAGAGGCTGTTTTATCTCCTGCCATGCGCTGATGTGGTGCTTCTGATTCTAGAGAAGCATTGAACAGCTAGCCAAGAGAGATGGAAGATTCTGTGTTGTTCAATAAGTTTTTAGATGTGTATGTTTTTATTTTTCCATCCTGCCTATTAAGTATCCTTTATTTCAGAACCTACCCTTGCCTCCATTTTTACCTTGTCCAGTAATTGCTTTTTAAGTAAACCTTGGTTTTAGGTTAAGCACCCTCTAAATGATGCTTGCAATGCCAAAGGGTTACTACATTCTTCTCTTTGACGTGTCCAAATACTCTTTTCTTGTTTCCATCTATCTATACCCATCCATTCATTCCACCTATCCTCCATCCATTTATCTGTGTAGGATTTATTCAACCCACCTATCCTCCATCCATTTATCTGTGTAGGAAGGAGAGGAGCCTTAAGTGAATGAAGTCTTGAATGGAAGTGAGTTGTTAACATGGGCACAATCATATGGGACTCCAGTGCCTGAGCCCCTTGGAATGGTAAAACTGTAAATGTGTGAGGCTCAGGAGAGATGGCAACACTCCCCTTGGGAGTCCAAGAGGGAGTGAGTGATCAGCATCTGCAAAGACTGGCAACTGCAGCTTTCTCCTTCAGGAGACATCCTACTGGGTCTAGCTACAACTCCACCCATTCTCCCTGCCCTGCCGTGCTGTACCTAATAAAGATACCGAGCTTCACGTTGTCTAGGTAGTACGTGCAGCTCCATCAGAACAAACACACCACACCTGACTCCAGCTCGCTCATCCATTGTCCGATTGTCCTTTCTTCATTCCACTGCCTTCCTTCCCTAGTCAGGGATCAAGGACTGAGTCTTGCAGGTCATGGTAGTTTTGTCTATTTATCTGTTGTTTGTTTTGTTAGGTAATAATCTTAGAATGTGGCTTTACCTTGTCATCTTACTGTAAGATAGTTATCTAGCTTTTCATATTTTCTGATTCAATCAATGAAGGCCTTTTAGCCATTCTAATAAAAGGTGTTTGAGACTCCACACTGGAAGCCCAGTGACTAAAAACATACAGAGATAATGAAAAATTCATTTGAGAGGAGCAATTTATGTTCCTCTACCTGAATTCTGGGACAACCTTGCTGAGGTGTTTTTAGTTAACAAAACTAGGCAAGAGTTTAGGCAAGAGTAGCAGTATTAAACTCCCAAGTTAGGTCACAAAAAGCTATATAACTTCTTCTTGAATTTTCTGAGTTGTCCTTTGTGGGGGAAAGCAGTACTGTATGGAAATTACTGTCTGGAGAATGCTATGTAGGAGAGAAGACGAAGAGGTGATCTGGACAACAATCCAAGCAAGCTCCCCGCCAGCAGCCAATGAGCCACATTAAGCATTCAGTATTAGCAACTGTTGTTCTACATGAAATCCAGCTTCAGTTTCATAAAAAGTATCCAGGCAAGAGGTTCTAAGGCAAGCTCCTCTGGCTAGTGCTGGATCCTGAATCTAAGCTTCCAAATGCTCTAAGATAGTAAATTGCTGATTTAACTACTAAATTTGGGTCAATCTCTTATGAATAATAAGTTACCAAGAACTTCAGAGGATAGCTCGCCATTTTTTCTAAATTGGGCTAGTTATTTTTCTAGTTTTTTGTCTCTCAGACTTAAATGAGTTTGTTTATTACCTTTCCTTTGAGACAGAAATGAAAGCTGAAACAGATGCAGTATTCTCTCCAAGGATCATTTGCCTCGCGTCTGTCTGTAGACACCGCCTTAGTTACCCGAGCTTGGAGACCAATAGGGGAAGAAGGGAAAGAAGACCGTAGGTCATCTATTCCTCTCTATTTGGTCCTGGGTTTGGTTCTTGGTTTACAGTGTAGACCACGTGTATATCATCTCTTGAAGATCAGCTGCCATGCTAGCTACCCTCGAAGTGACTGAGCAATGGAATCCAATGCAGACTGAAATTTCTCTATGACTTCCTAATCTCACCCTAATTGAAGTTCAGAGTGCATTGACATTGCAGCCACAATCCTCCAGATATTTGTAGAAGGTGCCCATTTTTCTTATATTGCCCCCTGCCCCTCCTCAGTCAAAATGTTGCAATCCAAGGTGCTTCCTACATCATGCCTTTAATATGGTGGCATGATGTTTTCAAAGTCATTGATGTGCTAACTCACACCCAACATTGGTTTTGTGTTTGACATCTATGTGCTTAGAAGTTTTTTTTTGGCAGAGTGGTATGAAACTTAGCATTAATTTGAAAGTATGCCTCTTTCTTCACAAATGCAGTGTAAGAAACACTGCATATTTTTTTCTATGTTACCACAAGGGAGTTATCATACTCAAGGTTAGATTTACTATTATAATGTATCCAGTATGCCCTCCATATTTAAATTTATTCAGTTGTGTTTTCAATTGAGTTCACACGGTACTACTGTCTTCTGGGTTTCTTTCTATTAATGCAATGTCCAATGAATCACATTGCCTCGGCAAATGCTTTCACCATCTAGTAAAGTGGGAGAGTGTATCATCATTTATATGTGTTTGCCAAAATTGGTATTCTATTTTTAGAATGTTCCCAAATTTGCATCTAATTATTTTTTTCCTAAGTTAAATCGTGTTACATAGTTTTGGTGAGAATATTTGTGGATAGAATTGTTCATTTACAGGACATTACCCTTGCTATTAATTAGTCATAAAACTTTTGAGTAAAGCTGGACTGCACCATCAAGGTTAGGTATCCACCCAGGTCTTCACAGTTTGAACTTTTAATCTGATAATTTTTCAGTACTCAAGAAGTAACACTCTAAACTACTTTTGCAACAAGACATCATTTTTTTACTAACATCTACTGATGAGTCTTTTAGAAAATGTTTGCGTATGTATTTTGTGTCTGTATGTGTGTGTGTGTGTGACATTGATGAGTCTTGTTTGAACAAATAACTTTGAGTTGTCATTAGATGTTCATCTCCTGTTCTCTGGCAGTTATGACAATAAGCAGGTAAGGGGGTGGAAAACAGTCAGGTGGAATAACACAGGGCAGTTCTGTTTTTTCACTTCCAACCTTGAGCTGGGCCTCCTTTCTCAGTCCCAAGCCCTGCTCCTTTGTTAGTCAGCATTTCCATTTCAAAGTCCCACTCTCAGGTCCTTTAGCAGCAGTCACTAGGTTCCTATTGGTTTAGAAACATGTAGACTTTTATATTTGGGGTGTTTTCTCCCTTACTATGTGTCACTTCTCGTGTCACATTGATTTAAAAATGTTTGACTTTTGTCACTTCATTTTCCATTCTTTTTGTATGGACATTTATGTGTGTATGTGTGTATGTATGTATGTATGTATGTATATATGTATGCACATACCTATGTATATACATACTTATTTATGTCTGTAACTGTCATTTATTTATTAATTATCTACAGTCTCTCTGTCCATTCATCTATCAATCTACTTGTCTATCTAGTTATCTGTCAAATAATCTGTCTATCATCTATCTTCTGTCTGTCTGTCTTATTATCTATCTATCATCTCTTGTTGACTAGCTATCTTAAATCATTATTCTACTGCTACTTCAGTAGAGTTTCAGAAGGGATTGCAGAAAAAAAATGAGTATAATGTTTTAGATAGCCCAGTAAGATTTTATTGTCCAGAGATTATAATCAGTTTATGTATATGTACTTTGAGACGTTCTTACAGGGACAAATTCACACGTTGATGCCTTCCTTGTGATGTACCTACATCGTTGTATGAAGCATCTCTGTACTTCAAACTCCATATTTTGTCTGTAGGGATATTATAATTCTTGAGTTTTCCAGACCGATATCTCAAATGTACATTCTAAGTGCTTCATTGTATTTTGCTACAATCCAACCACAGGATAACTGTAGATAATTATTATCTACAGTACTTGTATAAGCATTTATTTCATTTTGTTAGGAGAAAATATTCCTCAAATTCTTTCATGACTGTGCAACTTTTCAAGGAAATTTATGATTAATTTTGTCTTACAAAATATATGCTTTAGCTAGCAAGATAGCTTAGCAGGAAAAGGTGTCTGCAGTCAAGCCTGAGAACCTGAGTTCAATTCCCAGGATCCACATGTTAGAAGGAGAGCACTAACTCTTACAAATTCTCTTCTGACCTCCACATGTGTCCCTTGGCATGATCATGGCAAAACACAAGTGCACACACACAATGCACACCACACATACAGTACATCTTTAAAAGATTTGTAGGGCTCTGGCCAGGAAATGGTAATCTTTTCCTCAGCTCGTCCAATCCATCCCCCCATCTCTTCCCCAGCTCTGCAGCTGCCCACCAGCTTTGACCACCCTCTCCCTAGGTCCCCAACTCCAATGGATCACACATACCTCCTCCTGACTGTCCCCCTGCCACCATTGCTTTATCCCAAACCCCAGTGCCAGGACCACAATTAGCTGCACCGAGTCTGCATCACAGGATAATTTGCTGAGAAAACTCAAACTATAGTGGTTACACAACCTAAAATTTTCCAGCAAAGTATGACTTCCCTTTTATAAATAAAAAATGTTACTTGGACTTAATACATTATTTATCAACTATATAAATCTGAATGTATTTCAATTTAGGTAAAAATTAATATACTATATCAACTTTTCAGAGATTTATGTTCTTTATTTGCATGCGTGTTATATGCATGTGAGTACATGAACCAACAGAGTATGGAAGAGGCATGAGATTTTCTGTGCAGCTGTAGTGTAAGCTGGTTGTGAGATACCCAGCATGAACTGAACTCAGATCCTTTGTAAGAGCAGTGACTATACTTAACCACTAGCAATCTCCAATCCATGTAATAACTTTCCCCAGGAAATCAGCATCTTATTTTAATAATAAAATTTATAAATTATGTCAGTCTTATTCAGCTAAAAATTTATACATATTAATTTTCTTAAATAAAATATTAATATTGTAGTTGAATAAAGATCAAGTTAATAGTATATACTGTATCTTCTAGCCTCCTCAGGTACCTGCATTTACACTTGTTCACATACACACATACATACAAACACACACACACATACTCTCTTTCTCTCTTTTAAAAATCTTTAGAAAAATCATGATTATTTAATGTATCTCTATATTGGGTATTTATTGGAATAACTTAATGAAATAGATTGTAGCCCTTTAGGTTTAATTGCTTATTTTGAAACTACTTCTTTGCAAATGTGTGGGGGGTGGCATGAAGATTAAATGGACCTCACATAGAAAGCTTGGGTGTTTAAGAAGCCACAAGTTTAAATTCTAAACACCAAGTGAAAATATCTTCAAAGACCTTTGTTTAGAAAGAAATTACTTTAACCATTTAGCCTTGGAGGGACAAAAAGAGCTAAGCATACTAATCTCATGAACCTTGTGCTATGTTCAGACTCCTAATTTTTTATTCATTTCAACTACGCAGATCTTCAAGGGAGAGAAACTCTTGTTTCTTGTTGCATTGCTACTAAAATGCAGATGCTGTACTTATGCAAGTGGAATTTGAATTATTTTTGACTCTATACCACTATGTTACAGGGAAGCCTCTAATGATAGAATGTAAAGGGATCTTAGGAATATATGTATGGGTAAAGAAGGAAGTGGTTGAAGGGTACCCAGGTGAGCAGTGGAAGAGCTGGTAGGTGAGAGAGAGTGAAAGTTCACAGACAGAGAGTCAACCCCAACCTCTGTATTTACTTTTCTGTTGCTGGGATAAAACACCATGGCCAAAACAATATGCAAAAAAAAGCTTAATTGGGCTTACGGGTGCATAGAGTTGGAGTCTGTAATAGGAACAGCATGGCAGCAGGCGTGGAAGTTGGTGTAGGAAGCTAAAAGCTTGTAGTAAGCAGAAAGAGCAAAGCTAAAAATGGTGTGGAGCCTTTGAATTCTCAAACCCTGCCTGCAGTGACATGCTCCCTTCAACAAGGCTGCAGTCCCAAATCTCCTCAAACAGCGCCACCAACCCGGCACCAAGTATTAAATACCTGAGCCTATAGGTGACGTTCTCATTTAAACTCTTGAAGCAGTGTTTTAAATATGATCTGCTGTCCTCTGATTAATACTTCTAGAACAGAGCAATCAGCAATTTTTTTATCAGTTGTATTTTTGCGTAACAGGAAACAGTTGGATGTATATGGGTTTAAATTTTTTTCTGTTTATAGAGTGTCCTTTGAGCTAGGTATTTTCATCTAGAAATCTGTTTATATAATTTTAACAGTAAAGTTTCATACAATTTTGAGCTATCTTTTCAGCATGATCTAGCATTTTCCTGGAAAAAAGTACAAGACATACATACTGTAACTCTTGAATCTGTTGAGGTGTGGATAGGCCCTACTCTTGGTCAGTCCTCAAAGGACCACCACAACCTAAGGGAACAGGAAAGGCTGACAATGAGTTTTAAAATTTTTTCTCTGAGCTTATCTCACTTATCAAGAAAATTTGAGATAAAAAATTACTATAAATTAATTGGGATTGTAAGTGTGTGACATTTATAGCCTGGCCTAATCTTTCAATGAAGAACATGTTTATTTCACTTGGAGGGAGTTTGAGTCAGGACTCACTGCCCTGATCTGTATCTATCCAAGATTCTCAACACAGATCTTTGGAGCACATGCCTTCCAGACTTCCCCAGACCTGCGTCTGAATCGTGTTTGGCTCAGTGAAGCCGAGAGGCTTAGAGATGGAAAGTTAAAATGGGCCATCTGCATCTGTGTCCTTTTTGAGGCATGTCACAAAAGCAGCCATTCCGGGAGCACTGTAAACAGTTTGACCCATCTGTCTGGTTTAATCTATTTGGGGATTAGGCCTTGTAGCTTCTCAGACTACAGGGCTGCGCTGGAGGCTCACTCACTCACGATATGTGTTTCCAGGATGCTGGTTACACCAATATAAGTGATGGATTTAGGACACAATGCTTACTTACAGAATGATGATCACTTGTTTGTGCTAAGAAGCTTGGTTTGTTTTCCCACAACTTTTGTTAAAGTTAAAGCTGTTTACTGAGGAGATGAAATAATCACTCTGGTTTTCAAGGTACTCAGTTTCTGGTAACAAGAAATCTACCTCTTTCTAAAATATTTTTGGTCGAACATCATTTATTATTTATGGGAATAGATTCTTCCATGATAACTATTTTAGAAGAAACCTAATTGACTTCCCCTTCATAACACTGCTGTCCCATGTCACAAAACATCAAAGCTCGTATTTCTAGCCAAATGAATACAGCAAAACTGTGTTTACTATTTATCCAGAGCACGTAAGGAAAGTGTTTGCACTACATTGAAGGTGTAGTATGGAGGCTGCTTGTTTGTTTCCTGGAAGCCCAGATTCCCGAAATAACCACACAGAAACTGTATTGATTAAATCACTGCTTGGCCTATTAGCTCTAGCTTCTTACTGGCTAGCTCTTACATCTTAATTTAACTGATTTCCATTATTTTATATTTTACCACAAGGTTCGTGGCCTACTGGCAAGGTTCGGACTGGTGGCTCGCGTCTGTCTCTGGCAGGGCTAGATGACTTCTGACTCTGCCTTCTTTCTCCCAGCATTCAGTTTTAGTTTCCCCCACCTACCTCTATTCTGCCCTGCACAGGCCCAAGACAGTCCTTTATTAACC
>LOJH01005918.1:0-11794 GCA_001685095.1 Ellobius talpinus | reverse complement strand
AGTCAGTGCTCTTAACCTATGAGCCATCTCTCCAGCCCCCAGTTCATCACTCTTGGTAGCAAATATCTTTACCTGCTGAGCCTTGCACTGGCCCTAAATAGTTTATTCTTCTTCATTTTATTTTACTTTATTTATTTATTTTGAGACAGGGTCTCATTGTGTAGCTCTGACTATCCTGGAACCTACTATGTAGACTTGATCCACCTGCCTTGGCCCCCTGACAGCTGGGATTCAAGGCATGCATCACTACACCTGGCTATTTAAAAAAATTTTTTATTACATCTATTTATTTACTAACATTTGTATAAACACACATACCATAGCATGCATGTGGAGATCCGAAAACAATTTGTGGGAGTTGATTCTCTCCACGTTGTGGGTCCTTGAAAATTGAACTCAGGTTGTCAATTTATTCCTTTAGATGCTTCTTACTTTTGCTTTTATTCTTTCAAATTTTCTTCAAAGTCAAGATTCATCAGAACAAACTCAGGATTGTGATATACAATTTAAAGCAAAGCGTGATTTTCTGATGAGTGGTTTGCCAGATTTACTGAAACGACAGATTGCAAAGAAAGCTGCTACGCTAGATGCATACAATGCCACGAGTACCAGTTTCCAGAGGGTTGTTCATGTGCAACAGAAGGATGATGGTAAGTATGTGTGTTTATGTTTTTGTTCCTTTGTTTAGACAAGGTCTCTTTCAGTAGCTTGACTGGCCTGGGCCTGACTACAAAGACCAGGCTGACCTCAAATTATTTTTGAGCCAGGGTCTTATTCTATAGCCCAGTCTGGCCTTGAATTTATGTATCCTGGGCCTGAAATTTAGCAGTACTTCGCTTTAGCCTCCTGAGTGTTAGGATTGTAGACATGAGCCCATACCTGCTAAGTATTTATTCTTACCCTGTGAGAAGTAATCTGATACTGTGTAAGGAGTTGTTAAAAAAAGGGAGGGGTGCTGGGTGATCATGGTACAGACATTTAATCCCAGCACTTGGGAGCCAGAGGCAGGATCTCTGAGTTAGAGGCCAGCCTGGTCTACAAAGTGAGTTCTAGGACAGCCAGAGCTACACAGAAAAATGTGTCTTGAAAAACAAAACAAAAAAAGGGACCTGTGGATGTCCCTGGTTGATAGAATACCTGCCTACATATGGGAGCTGGGGGTTTGATCCTCAGCACCACAAAAGGTAAAAGTGAGGCTAAATCTTAAGGATAGTGGCACACACCTGTTATCCTAACACTTGGAGGCTTGACAACGGGAGTATTAAGAGTTTGGGGCCATTCTGGGGCTATAGTGAGACTGTTTTTTTTTAAAAAAGAAAGAATTGGAGGAATGACTCAGTGGTTAGGAACACGTATTGCTCTTGCAGAGTATCTGGGTCCAAGTCCCAGCACCCACATGGAGGCTCATATCCACCTGTAACTCCAGCTCCAGGGGATAGGGCTTATTGCATTCAGGAAGGAAAACCCTGCTCTGTCCTCAGTGAGCACCTGTACACGTGTACTATACATACATGTAAACAGGCACACTCATACAAATAAATAATCCCAGCATTTAGGAGGAAGAAAGAGGAGAAATTTGTGAGTTCAAGGCTAGCCTCATCTACATAGCATGTTCCAGGCCAACTAGAGCTACATTATGAGATCCTGTCTTTAAAAAAAATACTTTTTTAAAAAAATAATTTTTTTTGTTTGTATTTTATTTCTTGAGACAGGATTTCTCTATGTAGCCTTGACTTTCTCAGAACTCACTCTTAGACCAGGTGGCCTCGACCTCATAGAGATCTGCCTCCCAAGTCCTGGGATTATTAAAGGCACCACCACCACCCAGCAATAAAAAATTTTTAAAAAGAAAATGGGGTAGGCTTTCTGGTTTTATGGCATTTTGATTTAGTGATTACAAGTATATTTTATCCTTTTTTCCCTAATCCCTGGAATCATTTACTGATTATGCTCCCATGCAGAGCAAAGAAGGCAAAGGGAGTTTTATTTTATCCCTTATGCCATCCTTGCATTCCTGCTGTAAGGGACCTTGAATGAATACTGTTTTAATGTTTAAACTTGGGCTTCCGATGAGGCTGGGTCTGATAGTCTGTAGTTCATGGCCTGTCAGGTACATAGCAGGTTAGTACCAGCCTGGACTCCATAGTGAGGCTCTGTCTAAAAACAAGCAGGATTCACAACAAACAAACAAAAATTAAAACCTTAGACTCTAAATCAGAATGCTAAATAGTACCTTGGTTTTTTAACCTACATATTAACATTGATTTAAAAAGAAATGAGCTTGCTGGTATTTGCTTATTTTTCACAAATTAAAGAGAAGATGAGATAATTTTCATTAGTTGTTTTTTGGTGGCAGTTTTACTATGAATCTTGTGCTCTCAGCCCTGTGTCAGCCTCTCAAGTGTTAGAATTGTAGGAGTGTGCTATGGCATGGCTGAGCTGTGCACTTCGTTCACTCTGTATTCACTTGGGTATTTGATATTTTTGTTAGAACTATGTAGCTACTTTGGTTTGTTTGCTTGCTGGCGTTTTGCTTTTGTTGATTGGTATTTGCTGGGAATTGTATTCATAGTCATGAGATTTGTCAGGCCTTTTCATGTTTGCATGCTTGATAGTCCATAAATGAATAGTGTATAAATTAGGATATTTCTGTTTTTTTTTTTAGGGTATTGGTTATGGCATTTGAAGCCACCTTCTTGTCCTCTATTAACTGAATTTAAAGAACTGAATACTAAAGTAACAGATCTCTCAAAATGTGTTGTTGCTCTTGGTGAATTTTCAACATTGAATTCAAATCCAAGAAGTAATTCTGCTGTTGTGGTAAGTTCAGAGTAACTATCCATGATTCCATGGGTTATTCTGTCCCAGCTTTCAGAAGAAAATACTCAACTGTTTAGCCTAGGGGTTCTTCTTTTCTTAGGCTCTAGTTTTAAAAATAAATCTAGTTGAAATACATATTCTCAGCCAGGCAGTGGTGGCTCACACCTTTAATCTCAGCACTCAAGGCAGAGGCAGGAAGATTTCTGAGTTCGAAGCCAGTTTAGTCTAACAGAGCTAGTTCCAGAATAGCCAAGCCTATACAGAGAAACCCTGTCTCAGAAAAAAAAGAGAAATACATAATCTCTTTAAGGAGTCATAGAGCTTTAAATATATATATGTACATATTAATTTTATGTTTATGTGTTCCTGAGGGTATGTATGCATACCATGTATGTACAGCTGCTCACAGAGACCAGAAGAGGGCATGGCATGCCCTAGAACTGGAGTTAACAGGCAGTTGTGAGTCACCTAATGCTGGTGCTGGGAACTGAAGCCAGGTCCTCTGAAAAAACAGCAGAGTGTCCCTAACCACTGAGGCATCTCTTTGGTCCCTCACAGAGCTTTAAAAAAAGCATCAGAATAATTGTTGGGCGATGGTAGCACATGTCTTTAATCCCAGCACTCAGGGAGGCAGAGGCAGTCTGATCTCTGAGTTTGAGGCCAACCTGGTCTACAGAGTGAGTTACAGGACAGCCAGGGCTACACAGAAAAATCCTGTCTTGAAAAAAAAGAAAAAGAAAAAAAACCCCATCAGAATAATTAATAATAGAGCTAGGCATGTGGATACATGAGTATAAATCAAGCATTGGAAGGCTAAGGCATGAAGATGATGAATTTAAGGCCAGTCTGGGCTATACTGAAATCTTGTCTTTATTTTTATTTAATTTTGAGAAAGTGTTTCAACTTCTTTGTTCCATTGTCTGGCATGAAGCTCACTATGTAGACCAAGCTGACCTCAGACTCAGAGTTTCACCTGCCTCTGGGATTAAAGATGCATACCACCATACCTGGCAAGATACTACCTTAAAAAAAAAGAATAAAAGGCATTTTTAACAGAATATTAGGTTATACAGCACATTTAAATACTTTGTTATTACAAAGTATTTGCTAATGTATAAAGTATAGTTAGTTGAAAGTAGAAAATATATATTATATATGTATATACACACACACACACATAAAATAGGTTCTTCCAAAGCTAAGCTACATTGATAGTGACTTTCTAGGCAGGAAGCTTTTGGTAGTGTTGTGGCTAAGGTCATAGATGATATGGACTTGTTATTGTTCATCTTATTCTTCATTGCAGTCGAAAAGGACAAGGAACGATTTTACTAAAGAAGTAAGAAATCTTTTGCTGGAGGAAATAAAGTGGTCAAATCCTGAATTTTCTTTAGGAAAATATTTTCCCTTGCTCCTAAAAAAACGAATTGAGCACCAGGTACTTTCTGAGGGTCATGATAAACAAGGTTAGTGATAATCATTGTCTTTTATGTCTACATTTGAGTTTTGTCTCTTTTTTTGTTTTGTTAAGACAGTTTTTCTATGTAGCTTTGGCTGTACTGGAGCTCACTTTGGACCAGGTTGGTCTTGAACTTAAAGAGATCAGCCTGCCTCTACCTCCTGAATCCTGGGATTAAAGACCTGCACCACCACCATCTGGCTTACATTTGAGTTTTGAAAAGATGAAGACCCAGCCTTTGACGCTTAGAAGTGGTTAGCACAGACAACTATGGCAAGGGAGATTGATTAGGCGTGCAATGTAGTGTTTGCTTCTGCTAACTTCCAGAGATCCCAACCCTGGCAGATCTAGTTATGCTAGAATGCTAATCACTCATTAATGAAGCCTTAAATGAGGTCATTATAATTTATGCATCTCTTACAGAAGGCAGTCTAAATATTAATTAAGGTTTTCATCTTAATGTTGTAAGACTATAGGATATTTGTAAGTAATAGGAAGATTATTGGGTATTGAAAATTGTTTTTGTTGATTATTAAGCACATCTATTTCTCTTAATTCCCAAAATAGCAAGTCTACAACTACAGCTTCATGTCAGTCAAAAAGAAAGCAAAAGGAAATGTGTGGAAACAGGAAATCAAAAGTCAAAAAGAAAGAAACCAAATGAATATTCATTGAGCCCAGAAAAGATACTGGAGAAGTCAGAAGATCTTGACAAAAGGATCAGCTCTTCTGGGATAAATCTAGATTCTTCCAAAGGTATATTTCTAAATATCTCAGGGAAGAAGTGAATTGCTTTAAGAACATGTAAAATCAAGACAGAAACAGTAGAAGATAATGATATTCTGATAATAGATGACGGAGTAAGTAGTAGCAGAAATACTCTCCTGGCAAATTGTATTCCCCCCATCTTTGAACACCTGATTTTTAGCCTCTCAGTGTCCACCCCATTTTGAGACAGTCTTATGTAGCCCAGGCTAATTTCAAACAAAGCTTCCTGCCTCAACCTACCAAGTGTCAGGATTGTAAGCATGCCATATTTAGGCATATTTCTGGGATTGAACCCAGGCTTTAGTGCATGCTAGGCAAACATTGTATCTACTAAGCAACACTGTGAACCCATAACCTGTCATTCTCCCTTACCATTCTCACTATTTTTAAACAATTTAAACACCTTCTGATGGCCTTGAATTTATTCTTCTATCTCAGCCTCTCAAACAACTGTTAGCTGACACAGAAGCATATTAACATCTTGGTGTTTAATTTATGGTTTCAGTTCCTCTATAAATATATGTGCTTTTTTTGTTTTTATACAGAAGGTTCTGCTGTGTATCCCTGACTGGACTTGAATTCATGAGTATTAGGATTGTTGGCATCCACCACACTTTCCTTCTACTTAGGGTCTGTTTTTTTAAGCCAGAGATCAGCCAGGACTGGTGATGCAGGCCTGTGATCCAAGGCATTTAGGAACCAAGTCAGAAGGATTACAAGTTTAAAGTCTTACCTGTGCTATAGCGTTGAGTTGAAGGCCACCCTGAGAAACATAGTGAGAACTGTTTCTGAGGCTATGGCACAGTGGTAGGTCAATCCCCAGACCTATAGAAGGAAATGAAGGAAGGAAGGGAGGGAAGGAGGGAGGGAAACAAAAGCCTGTAACCATACTATTTATATTGTTTTTCAGTATATTTTGCTTTTATACACATTCCTATTCAGCATATATGTATATACACACACATGTCCACACATCTTGTGCAAAATATTCTATTGAGTTGATTTTTTTGTTGTTATTTTTTTTGTTTGTTTTTTGTTTTTCAAAACAGGGTTTCTCTGTGTAACCTTGGCTGTTCTGGAACTCACTCTGTAGACGAGGCTTGGCCTCGAACTCCTCACGGACATCCACCTGTCTCTGCCTCTCTATGAGTGCTTAGATTAAGAGGCGTGCACCACCACCATCCATTTTTTTTGGTGTTGATTTTTGTTTTGTTTTGTTTTGTTTTGAGAAAGGGTTTCTCAGTAGCTATGGAGCCAGTCCTGGAACTTGCTCTGTGGACCAGGCTGGCCTTGAACTCTTGGAGATCCACCTGCCTCTGCCTCCCAAGTGCTGAGATTAAAAGTCACCACCCGGCTTGTTTTTTTGTTTATTGAGACAGGGTTTCTGTCTGTACTGGCTGTCCTGGAACTCACTCTGAAGGCAAGGCTGGCCTCAAATTCATAGATCCTTTTGCCTCTGCCTTCTGAGTGCTGGGATTAAAGACATGCTACTACACTAGATTCTATTGTGTTGATTTAATTCTTCTATTTTATATACAATTTATGGAATGTTTTAATATTTGATATGGCATGTCACCTACCATTTTATTAAAAGAAATTCTTATTATTATTATTACTTTTTTGTTGTTTTGTTTTTCGAGGCAGGGTTTTTCTGTAGCTTTTGGAGCCTGTCCTGGAGCTAGCTCTTGTAGACCAGGCTGACCTTGAATTCACAGAGATCCGCCTTCCTCTGCCTCCCAGTGCTGGGATTAAAGGCATGCGCCACCACCACCCGGCAAAATTCTTATTTTATTTTATGTGCATGGATGTTTTTCCTGCATGTATATCTGTACACCACATGTGTAGATGGTGCTTGCAAAGGCCGGAAGAGGGCATTGGATCTCCCGGAACTGGACAGTTGTGAGCCATCATGTGAATGTGAGAAGAACCTTGGGTCCTCTGGAAGAGCAGCCAGTGCTGTTAGCATACAGAGAGCCATCTCACCTACCATGAGGGATATTTTTATGAATTGACTTTTTTAAGTATCCTATAAATTTTCTCACCTTTATAAATCCCATTGAGATTTTGAGTTTTCATTGGTTGGCATATTAGTTTGGTGAGAATTACCATCTTGGGAATCTTCTATGTTAGAAGTGTAGTCTTTGACTCTTTATTCAGATTGGCTTCATAGATCAGAGACTGCTTTTGTTCTTTAGCTAGCTTACTGGTTTCTTTACTACACTCTATTCTTAATCGTTCATATTATCAAATATGGTAATTTAAAATGTAGTTATTAAAGGTTGTGGTGCACGTACATTACTCTTTTTAATTGTTTTCTAATTTATTTATTTGAGACAGGGTCTCATTTTGTAGCATGGGCTGGCCTGGAATTCACTATGTAGACAAGATTAGTCTCATATTTGGAGATCTACATGCCTCTGCCTCACGATTGCTGAGATTAAAGGTGTGCAATTGGTTATTTTGTGTGTGCATGTGTTTTGTTTTTTTAAAGGTGATTGAGTTTGGTATGACAAATTTTAAATGTAATGTTTAAAAAATTCATTTTTGCATTTTATAAATAGTCATTTCTATAGATGTTTTTATTACATTTATAATAAGGTAAATGTCTAAGAATGTTTTCTTATGTCAAAGAATGAATAATGCCTATGTATACTTATTCTTGCTTTAGATTCTGGAACTGAAGACATGCTTTGGACAGAAAAGTACCAGCCTCAGACTTCGAGTGAACTCATAGGCAATGAGTTAGCTATCAAAAAGTTATATAGGTTGGTAAAATGTGTAGAAGAATTAAGAAGTAGTTTATTGATGTAGTTTTGCTATTTAGACTAAAATTTGAAAACTACAAAGTAATTATATTATATGGAAAAGTCTTTTTTTTGAAATAATTTCAAGTAAAAAGTTTCTCTTTTGGGCTTGATGGGTGCACTAGGAAGCAGAGGCAGAGGCAGGTAGATCTCTGTGAGTTCAAGGCCAGTCTGTCTACAGATTGTGTTCCAGGACAGCTAAGGTTGTTTTGAAAAACCCTGTTTCCAAAAAAAAGTTCTTTTATTTCTGTTACCACTATTGAAATTATCACATTAAACTTTTCAGACAAATTTATATTTGCTGGTCATGGTTTTGACACCTGTAATCCCAGCAGTCTAGAGATGGATGCAAGAGGACCATTAAATGCCAGTTTGAACTACATAGCAAGTTTTAGATTATTTGGACTACATGATACTCTTATTTTTTTTTTAAAAAATCATATGCACATATTAAATTATACATTTTTGTTTGTTTTTTTGAGACAATTATACATTTTGTTTGTTTTTGTTTTCTTTGTGTGGCCTTGGCTGTTCTAGAACTAGCTCTGTAGACCAGGCTGGCCTCCAGCTCACAGAGATCCATCTGCTTCTGCCTCACTAGTACTGGGAATAAAGGAGTGAGTCACCACCACCTGGCAGTTCTTGCTTTCTAACCAGCAGGGTTGTGTTACTATTAATTCAGCTCTGCAGTTCCAAAGCTAAATTTGACTGGCTTTGTAAGGTTCATTATAGTGGGTCTTTAGTAGTCATTCTTAGAATTTCAAATTACCTTTCCAAAAGCTGGGCATAGTGGTATGCGTCTTTAATCCCAACAATTGGGAGGCAGGTGGATCTCCTGTAAATGCAAGGAGCAAGGATAGTCTGGTCTACACAGAGAGTTCCAGGATAGCCAGAGCTATATAATGTCTCAAACAAAATTGCCTTTCCAGAGCCTGGCATCATCAGGTGTACTCCTGTAATCCTAGTACATGGGAGGCTAAGGAAAGAGAATTATTTTGAGTTCAAGGTCAATAACATATCCAGAGCCTGTCTCAAAAAAAATAAACCTGTAGGGATCCTCATAATGGCTCAGTGGGTAAAGGTGCCTGACAGCTGAGTTCTTTTTCTTTCTTTTTTTTTTTAAATTTTGTTTGTTTTTCAAGACAGGGTTTCTCTGTGTCAGCTCTAGCTGTCCTAGAACTTGCTTTGTAGAATAGGCTAGCCTCAAACTCACAGAACTCCATCTGCCTCTGTCTCCTGAGTCCTGGGATTAAATAAATATGCCATCACTGCCCAGCAGTTTAAATTATTTGTATTAACTCATTTCTTTTATGACAGTTGGTTAAAGGACTGGAAAAGAAGAGCTGAACTGGAAGAAAGACAAAATTTGAAAGGAAAAAGAGATGAAAAACAGGAAGGTATTTTGAATTTTAGTTTTTTGGTCTTTTTATTCATTGGACATTTTTAGAGTTAAATTAGCTAAAATTTGCATAAATTAAGGATCCGCATATTTCATATTTGTTTTTTTTTTACTCTTTGAGAATTCATTTTATAGTATTTATTGGCAGGAAATCTGTGGGATTTAAATCATTGCTGTGTTTCATGAGGAATAAGAGCTACCTAAGCAATTAATCATTTTATTTGTATTTGAATAATTTTCCAGATTTATTGGATACAGACTTTAAAGGCAGTTCAGATGATGAAGAGTGTCATCTTTGCAACACCGTTCTGATAACAGGGCCAACAGGAGTGGGGAAAACTGCTGCTGTGTATGCTTGTGCCCAGGAGCTTGGATTTAAGGTCAGTTAGCTGCAATGAATATTCAAATAAGAACAGAAAAATAAACTTGCCAGTGCTCTTGTAGTTCTAGCATTAAACTGGTGAAGCAGAAATCCAAAGCCAGCCTGTGTTAATGAAGCCCTGTTTCTTTATTTTATTTTTTGGTTTTTCGAGACAGGGTTTCTCTGAAACAGTCCTGGCTGTCTTGGAACTCGCTTTGTAGTCCAGGCTGGCTTTGAACTCACAGAGATCCTCCTCCCTCTGGGATTAAAGGCATGTGCCACCACTACCTGGCTAATGCCCTTTCTCAAAAAGGAGAAAAAGGTGATGGGAAGATGACTCAGTTGAAAAGGTGCTTGAGGACTAAGTTCATATTCCCCAGCACCTGTGACAAAACTGCTAAGCAGTGCATATCTGTTGTCCCAGGGCTGGGGAGGAACAGTCAGGCAGATTGATGGAGCATATCAGCTGGCCTCACTAGTCATCAATATCAGGTTCACCAAAAGCCCCTTTTTTCCTTCCTTCCTTCTTTCCCTCCTTCTTTCCCTTTTGTTGTTTTGTTTGAGACAGGGTTTCTGTGTAGACAAGGCTGGCTCAGAACTCAGAGATCCACCTGCTTCTGCCTTCTTCAGTGCTAGGATTACAAGTGTGCTTCATCACCAGGGATCAAAAGACCCTAGAAACAAGGTGGGGAGAGATTGAGGACACCCAAGGTCATCCTATGGCCTCCACATGCACACACTTACTAGGACAGCCGGCTGCAGAGGAGGAAGCAAGTGTGATGGTTCACACTTTTAATCCTAACACTCAGGAAACTGAGCGCTGAGGCAGAAGTGCTTTGTATTTTGCATTTGAACCCAACCTAGGCTACTGTGTGAGACCCTGTCTTGAAAAGAAGAAAGGAAATAAAGAAAAGATTTGCTTTTTAAAAATACACATTCTATTTTTAGATATTTGAAGTGAATGCCTCTTCCCAGAGAAGTGGTAGACAAATCCTGTCTCAGCTGAAGGAAGCTACCCAGTCCCATCAAGTAGATAAACAAGGTGTAAACTCCCAAAAGCCCTGCTTCTTTAATAACTACAACATTGGCAAGTCACCAAGTAAGTAACATATTCCTGTCATTTATGTGTTGAAGAACTGCGTCCTTGTCACATAAACTCCCAAAAGCCCTGCTTCTTTAATAACTACAGCATTGGCAAGTCACCAAGTAAGTAACATATTCCTGTCATTTATGTGCTGAAGAACTGCGTCCCTGTCACACTCTGGATTTGACTTCTAAGTATATTCTCATGGTGTCAGTCACCATAGTCTCCTTCCCCACATTTCTTATAAGCCGCTGGCTAAGGACTGAGATACAGAAATAAGGAGGCTTGTTCTCTCTATGACATCATGAAAGAAGACCTGTCCCATGACTCGTGATTGATGAGTGAATTCAAGTTTTTTTTTATTCTGGCTCACTCATGATAAAGCTCTCTGTCATATCTTTAATATTACTGTACAGCCATTGATTATCTTTGTCTAATAGAAGATGTCTCGCTGCTTACTGATGATTCATTTATTTCTCAGTTGTTACCTCTTTGCATTTCAATTTTAATAGTTATTGCATATATTTCAGTCTGTGGATATGTTCTGCAGTATCTAAGATACTTTCAGTGCCATCAGCATAGTTTTTATTTCCAGAAGTTTCATGTGGGTCTCTTTTTCATCCTTCTGTATTTTCAATTATGCCCTATTTTCCTGTAAATATTTGATCATGTGATTATAGCTGTCTCAATGTTCTTGTCCATATTTCCGTCAACTGTATATTTTCTGAGTTAGTTTTCAGCTTTTCCTGTCTTACTTATGGATTATATTCTTCTGCTTCTTTAGATGCCCAATTGCCTGATGCTTTCTTTAAGATATATTTTTATTTTAGTGTATATATGTGTGTCTGCATTAGCTTTTGCACACCATGCACATGCAGTATATGCAGAGGCCACAAGGGATTTGATCCCCGGAACTTTACAGTTACAGGCAGCTCTGAGTTGCCTGATAGGGATGTTGGGAACTGAACCTGGGTCTTCTATAAAAGCAATAAGTGCTCCTTACCACTGAGTGATCTCTGATACAGTTTTTTTTCTTTTAAATTTGTTTTTGAGATAGGGTTTCTCTGTGTAACAGCCCTAGCTGTCCTGGAACTAGCTC
>LOJH01005917.1:9566-26479 GCA_001685095.1 Ellobius talpinus | reverse complement strand
ATAGATAGATAGATAGATAGATAGATAGATAGATAGATAGATAGACAAATGAATGAATAAACAAATAAATGAGTGGATAAATAAATAAAGTATTCAAGGAAAAAAGCAATTCAATGACAAGATAGAAAGTATATTCTGAAGGTAAATAATTAAGGTTGGTACTAGAAAACATATTCATCAATATTGTGGACGAGGCCCAAAATAATAAGAGTTTTTGTTGTTTAAAAACAGCACTTCAAAATAAAAACAATCTTCTAGTTTAAAATTTGCAGCATTTTACAAATTCACAGACAACTGTTTGGCCTTTTTTGTTCATTGTCTCCTGTTGTCCATGCATGGAGGTGGATGAAATCCATATCACAAATGTAACAGGTCTTGACAAATGTTATTTATGACATGCTATCTGTGATTTCTGTATTTAGAAAATTACCATTTTTGTAATATATATATATATATATCACGTTTAAAATCCAGAGAAAGCAAGATGCAGGAGAACAGATATTAAATGACAGTTCTAGTGCTCCCACGCCATTTATCTGAAGAGTTATCGCATCCCTTAGTCATCCATCCACTTCAGAGTCAGAAGCACCCAGTCCTAGACTTTATGGCATCAGATCAGTTGATCTTAAGAAGCCAGAGTCACTAGACCATGGGATGGGAAATGTTTTCTCACAGTTGATTATGGGACGTCGAACTAAAGACAAACCGCATCAACTCAGCTGAGAAAATCATGCCTGTTTGCGATGCAGTGTCTTACCTCTGCTCCACAAACCACATTTTTCTGTTGGTTTGGGCCAGTGCATGCTGAGCCGTAAGAAACTATCGCAGGCAAGAAGGAAAACTAGAGGAGGAAAAAAAAATCCCATAGCCAAAGGGGAAAGAGTAAAAAACCTGTCATGGAATGCTCTTTGTTGAAGGTTAATGCATGGATGGAATCCTTCCAGCAGCTGTCTGATCAATCTGAAGTAGCGATCGCTCCCATGAGCTGTGTCTGTAAACACACCCAGCTCTTCTAACAGGCGAGATAACGAGAAGAAGTCTGAAGGCATTGCTCAACCTATTGCCTTCTTGGTGGGGTCCCAGCCAGTAATGTTGTCTCTGCTCCATGTTTGCATTCCTCATCAAAAGCTCACCCCTACATCTGTCTTGCCCTGAAAATACCTGTACAGATCCTAAGCTGGGTTGTGATCATTCCTTGCCCAGTCCAACAAGGTGATTTTGTAAATATTTCTTATGACAAGAGCCATTCTCCCAACTTTCCCCTTGCCATCTTTGCAAAGGGCCGCATCCCACCCAACAGCTTAGCTTGCCTTATCAGCTATGGACAAGCTTGCTGATTGCCACTGAGGACGGCCGTCAAAGCTGCATCTTTACTGCAGAGGTGCATCTCAGTGAAGATGCACAAGATCAGGCTGTCTGCAGCTTCAGTTTGGAGTGAGCTCCTGTGGGAATCAGAAGAAATGCGCCAACATTCATTCGCGGATGTCAACGGCGAATTCAACCAACAATGACAGGAAGAGAAAGGAAAAGTTAGTCTCAGTCATGAAAGAACCTTTCTAATTCAATGATCCCAAGAAACTTGAAATGTTCCAGCTTCAAAAACAAAAAAAAGAGAGCCAGAAATGGTGGTGCACGCCTTTGATCCCGGCACTTGGGAGGCAGAGGCAGGGGCATCTCTGTGAGTTCAAGGCCAATCTGATCCACATCGAGAATTCTAGGACAGCCAGAGCAACATAGTAAAACTCTATCTCAAAAATAAACTAAAATAAATCAATAAGTAAAAACAAACTGGAGCTTGAATTAAAAAATCCACTTGGCCTTTCCAGGACTATCCCATCCCATCTCCCACTGCCAGAACAAGCATGGTCCTGTTCATTCTACAAGTTGTCCTCTGCACACAGGCTTTAAAAAAAATGCCCAGGGTATTTGTCCTTTTCCTTACATCCTGCCTAAGAATAGATTTTGTTTTGTTTTGTTTTGTTTGGAGGGAGCTGTATGTGTCCATGTGGATAAACAATGTGCATGTGTGCAGGCGTACATGCTGCGGCACACATGCGGAAGTCAGATGAAAACTCCGGGGAGTTGGTTCTTTCCTTGCACCTTTGCATGGTTTCCATGAACATTGATCATGCCTTCCCCTCTGAGGCATCGCACTAGCCCTAGACCTTTTGAAGATTTGTCTTTTCATTGCAACTTATCTGATGCCAAATATGGAAACGGTCCTCAATAATGTGCCAGAGTTTTGCAGTGTAGACAGACCCTCCTTTATGCAGGAGAGCAGCATAAGCGCTTCCGTTCTGTAACTCACTGAGAAGAGGAAAATGGCACGGCAATGAACTGCTGCCTTCCCAAAATCTCCATCGTGACTGAGAAAGCCAGAAAAGTCACCGAATACAGAAGACACAAAAGCAAGCCAACAAAAAGCATTCACAAGTAGTGACTGAGAACAAGAGTGTGCGATGAGGCATTTGCCGGTACTCCTATGACACTGAGATTATAAACTGCCTTTAACCTGCATCTTCAAACGATGCTATTTCACTTCAGAGATGAAGCCTGCTCTCTAATCTTAAAAGTCAGATGTTACCAGTCTATATAAGTCAGTTTTTGAGGGACTTTGAATGTTAAAATGGAAATAGACAACTATAATCCGCAACAGCGACAGTACTGTGTGCGCCTTCTCACCAAAGTGTAATTTCATGGTTTGACAAAACGCAAATGTAAATTACATTTCTTTCCTTCAAATCTGTAATTCAGATAGGAACAGGCAAGATTACTTTAAGCTGATTGAGTAAACCCCTTTTCAATTTCCCTGTATATGGGGGGGGAGAGAGAAAATGCTGTAATCATTCATTCTGCAGACATATAAAAACCATGAACTACCGACAATTGAATTGGACTGTTGGGGAGAGCCTAACTGATGGCCAAGGCTGCTATCAGCACTGACTCCATCCTATACATCTATATTTCCCTCTAAGTTTTCTTGCTAAGTAAAGAATTTAAATCTGGAAGATGGCCAATAAGGGAGGTGATATTTAAAGTTTCAAGTGTTTTAGCCTAAAGCTAGGTGGACTTAAGTTTCTTCAGGCAGGTTGGTCCCACTGGCAGGGTTACACCTCATTCCCTGTCAGTCCCTCCGATTATCCTTGGTGCTCAGCTCAGGTGACTGCTGAAAATAAAGCTCTGAAACCCACCGTGGGCTGTCCTGATGTTGGCTTCGTCTCTCAAAAGCTTGAAAGCAGAACCAATTCCCTTCTGTCTGCTGTCCCGTCCCAAGTGTGACCTGCAAGCAAAGGCTTGGAGCACGTGCTGGACATTCAGGACGCCACTCTAGACACTGGAATGCTGCCATCCATCGCTTCTGGAGTCCCTAACTCATTCACTCTCATCATCCGATCTCGACTGAGCCACCCTCCCCTTTTTTTCCCTGAGTACTTTCACCTCATCCCTTAGCAAGCAAGCACCATCAGCTTATACGCAGACCAATCTGTCAGTTTTCACTGCTTCCTAAGTAGAGAACTTTCTAGAAACAACCACTGTTCTCTCTTCTCCTCTTGATAGCTGCTGGGCCGGATTTCATAGGGTAGGAGGATGTGGGGTAGAGAAGTAGAGGAAGGAGAGATGGAGAAAGACGGACAGAGATGGATAAACTGGTCCACCTGGCAAGTTTTCGAACATCTGTACTGTGAAAACATCGTATCTATAAACACAATACATTCACATGTAGAACGACTTCACAGACTATAAGAAAGCAGAATTCTTTGTCGTTTAGATGAAAACTTTAATATTTGAGGTTAACCTCTAGACCAGTGGCTCTCAACCTGTGGGTTGCGACCCCTTTGGCAAGCCTTTATCTCCAAAATATTTACATTATGATTCATAACAATAGCAAAATTACAGTTAGAAAGTAGCAACGTAAATAATCGTCTGTCTGAGGGGCATCCCCCTAATCTGAAGAATTGTATTAAAGGAAGATTGAGAATCACTGGTCTAGGCCACTTAAATGGTACTCAATGTAATGGATTGCATAAATCTGAGTTTCAAATCTGCCAGAGAACAAGAACGTGTCATCACTTCTAATTAGACACTGCCAATCCCATCAACTACAAATGTAGACACTAGTCTCACAACTAAAGAAAACGTAAAAGCTTCGCCATGCACCCTTTCCGGCAAACATCGGTCTTAGGCCATTTTGCTTTCAAATCTTTTCTTCTAGTTGAAGAATCAAGCCAGTGACTCTCATGTCAGCAAGCAGCTGCTCAGCTAAAAGTCTCAGATTATCGCATCACAGCCACATTATGTATTTGACGAACAAAGGAAAGGCAGATCTTCTGTTTGATTTGATTGACTCATACAGGGTCTCTCACTGTAGCCCCCCCAAGAGCCTCAAGCTTGAACCTTCCCCATCTCAGCCTCCCAATTACTGGGATTACAGGTGTTCCGTATTATACCTCACTTTTCACTAACTAAGGAGTTTTCAAATTTGATAAGCAAGCTCCAAATGTTGAGTGTTCTATGCTAGATCGTTTGTTTTCTCTTATTGTATTATTATTCTTTAGATGCCTATTTGCTTTCAAAGAAGAGACAGAAAGGGTGTGGATTCAGATGGGAGGGGATGCTGGGATGATCTGGAAGGAGTTGGGGGAGAGGAAACCATAATTGGAATATACTGTATTAAAAAAAACTATTTTCAATAAAAGAAAAATTGAAGAAAAAACAAAAAGAAAAACATCTGTGTTGAACAAAGCACACTGAAATGTCAGATATGGAAACATGGTAGAGAGTTCTCTGCTATACATATATATGTAAATGGGGAAATCACTGCACCGAGCACCACTCAATAGAGAACTGCAAAATCTATGACACCCTGAATTCTAACTCGGTTGATTTCATCCCATTGATTCACACTCCCCGGTTTCTATGTTCAGTCTAACACGAAGCCACAGTGCACATTATACCCTATCTGACCACTTCCTCATGGAGTGATGGCTGACCATCATTTTATATCTTCCTACATTCCCGAGACTGTTATTTAAATTGTTCTCAAGTGTACAGTGAGACTCCTCAAATCATCAAAGAACCTGAGCCTTCTCATCCCTAGTAAGATTTTCTGTTTTCTCATAAAATTGTTAGTTATGTTTTTCATTCAATATTTATACTAAAAAAATCCATCACTCATGAGCTTTTAATCGCTCCTTTTAAACCAATAAAAATGATGATAAATTGGACTGAGTTATCGGATATTTATTAGTCAAACCACAAATCTCTCCAAGGTCACATTGCTTCTAGTTCAAAGAGTACCCCTGTCCCCCTGGGTACTTCTGTAATACAGTCTGCTCCACGACTCCAGGGACCGCATCCACAACGCACGCCAGTGTGCAGACAGCGGCATGCACATAGATTTTCTCTCCATCTTATAAGATAAATGGAGTGCCTACATCGCATTTCGAAACAAAGAAATACAGCTGAACTGCACTGAAATTTCCTTGGAAATTTGGTTTCTGACGCCCATTTACCGTAGCGTCCCTTTCCCTGAGCTTAATAACTCACTCTGGTCATGTTAATACCTCCTATGCAGAAGGAGCTGCCACAGCATTCCTACACATCCCAGAATCTGGGAGAACTCTTATGTCCCCCTGCTTCTAACAGATGACCAGGTCCTAACAACAAATCCAGCTAACAAGTGTGCTAGTTAATTAATGATAAGTTTCTTCGCATGGTCACAGCCTTGGAACAGACACCTCGGTTCACAGGGCAGCAGTGAGAGTATTCATGCATACAAAACATTCTCTGTCATTATTCTGGAGCCCCAGGACTCAACCAGAAGCTGCATGCTTTGGGGAAAAAAAACCTCTTTGTGTCTCTCCTGCTTGTGAAACACCTGGTGGCACTGAGTTTGCAGGATTTCCTGGGAGCCTGAGAGTGTTGTTTAAAGAAAAAAATTGGGTGCTTTCTCTCTTAACTCTTATTTAATAGATGTAGGAAAAACGAAGCCAATGTTTTCTGATGCAAACATTTTGCTAATAGCCAGGATAGCCTGTCACTTGTTATTTGGGAGCTTTCCCCCTTCCCAGTGTACTTAGCATTTAAAAAGATATAAAACCCGTCTACACACCGCTTTCCCCCACTTTCTAAAAGGCACCTTTGGTCTTTTCTATTTCAGCAGAAGTGAACCCCAGTATGTAGACAGCAGGTAAGCTGCATTAAAAAATAGTTTAAGAATAAAAACCACAAAAGTATATATCTAAACCCTGAAACTCAAGTGCAAGTTGTATGACGTCCTAAGACTAAGCTTCACATAGGCAGGTAGATGTAAGTGAGCTACCACTATAGTTAACGTCATCTAACTGACGAGTTATACTATAGACTAGACTAGTTTCCCAGAAGTTATATTGACACCTTCGTTCTCGTAACTATTTCCCACGGCATATAGAAAGAATTTCTTGTATGAGCAATGTTTTCAGGGGTAATACATTTAATCTATACTTTTCAAGTTTTCTGGTAGCGATCTCACACATTTCAGAGAGACTGACAGGATGGGGGAACATGGGGATTTTTTTTAATATAAACTAGAGACCTAGAGGCTGATCCTCACTGCTGAGGGCTGAAACTTTACAAGTGAACTACCTGTGGCCCTAACACTTACTAATATGGACCCAGGGTGCCAGGCTAGGATCATTATGATCCAGGTCCCACAAAAGTCAAGTTTGAAAATAAGGCAGTGATTAGAGAAACAGCATTGACTCCTGTCAATATCACTTGAAGGAATCCGAAGAAAGGCTCCTTTTAGCCTCATTGGAAAGAGCCAGCAGTGGGCTGTCAGGGCCACATGCCCACACCAAGGGCCCTGTCTGTTAGTCACAATCAGCCTTAGCAGGAGTGAAAAAGAGGGCTTTGAAGACAGCATTTGCCTCCAATAAAAACAGCATTCTCTTCTGGCCCAGTGACCCCTCTCCTCCCTCCCCAATGAAACACAATGAAGTTTTGTCCATTTGGCTCCCTCGGGCCCCAATTTTTTAAGATCTGTTTTCTCATTCTTCCTTCAAACTGCACCTCACCTCAGCTCCCTCCCCCACATTTCAAACCTATTCCTTCCACCTTCTCAAGCCTAAAGCAAGTAATGTGCTGGGTGGAAGACTCACTATCCCATCAGAATTTGCTTAATAATACACATTTTATGGCATTGCAGAGACAGGTGGTGTTTCATGGTGCTCCAATCCAGAGAAAACCCAAAATTCCCAGGAAGACAAAGGATGTACTGTGATGTCAGAGAAAGTGAAGAAAATATTGCCCCCTAGAGTGCCTGTCATTTCAAATGCAATTTTTAATTCTGAAACCATCAGCAGCTCCAATTTCCAGGAAATTAACCAAGTCGTTGCTTCAGACCAGGTCAGCGGAGCCCGGCGGTCTGCACAAGCAGCCCTTTATGAAGCCCCACTCTGCCCGTGGGCTGCAAAGGAGCCTCTTTCACTCTGCCTGTGCTAGTGAAGTCGGAAAGGCTCCGGAAACTCACCTTGCCTTAGTCCAGACAACACAGCGAGTGCAGATCGATTCTTGAAGCCCTCTAAAGAGCCCACTGAGAGGACTCCCTTATTCTCAGTAAATCTTAGTCCCAAAGTTTTGAATTTCTAAAGTTTTATTTAAAAAAAGTTCATCTCTTAAAGAAAGGAAAGAAAAACCAACTTCCTTTCTTTCTCATTCCCAGGACATAACTTTCTGGTAGCAAATAACGTGCTTTAGAGAGGAGGGCAACACCCCTCTGTCTCACCCCTCTGAATCGTCATTCTCATCCTGCCCCATCATTAAACCAGTACAGGTTTTCACTGCAGTCAGTCTGGCTTTATTTAGGAACAAAGGGTCTTACCTTTTTCAATATTTATAAATTTCAGGGTGCAAAAATTTAAAGTCAGTTATTAAGAAGAGACAATAAAGTTCTCTGATGAAAACAACATACCTAGAGGCTGGAGAGATGGCTCAGTGGTTAAGAGCACTGGCTGTTCCTCTAGAGGACTGGGGTTCAATTCCCAGCACCCACAGGGCAGTTCACAACTGTCTGTGACTCCAGTTCCAGGAGCTATGCATAGGCATGCAGGCAAAACACCCATACAAGTAGGCTAAATGCATTGCTCTTTGAGGTCCTCTGAAAGAAGGCATTGACGTGGATTGCCTAAATGCACAATATTGCTAAAGAATCAGAAATGCTAATAACTGCTACTCTTACCTGTGAGAGGTCCTTCGTCCCATTCTGCCCTCTTGATCCGACTTGCTGTGAATCCCAAGCAGATGTTGACACCGATGGCAAAAGTGAACAAGGATATCACCTAAGGGAATAAAGAGATCAAGTCGTCAAACACAGCTAGATTAGATTAGATGGACTTCTAAATTCATGGATGCAGTTCAGATGAGTCCGGCAACCCCAGTCCTGCCAATTCCGAATGGCTTTCTCAGATGATGTCTGGATTTGAGCAAGGAGAAAGGGAAAAAAAATCGAATTCAAATGGAAGTGATTCGGAAGATCGAGCAGTTCGCGAGTCACTGCATCCTCCGCCTACCTGGTGTGACCCGAAAGAGCCTTTTCTCGCCATGCCGAGGGATTCTTGGAAAGCCTCTGCAGGGTGTTCGCTGAGTGCCCGGAATGCACTGCGTTCGTTTGGGGCTCTGAGTTCAGTCTATTAACTCCAAGCAATCCCACCTGGGAAGTTGACAGGCGCATCTGATTCGTCCCGGGCTCGATTTCATCACAGTTGGTTCACAAATTGCAACTCGGAGCATAGGAAGCTTAAGGCAACATCCTTCTTGGCCCCACCCCCCGGCCGGCCCCTCCCCTCACACAGACACTTTCATGTGGTATCCTTTGGCAACAGGGGGATTTCTTATGTAGCCGTGGCCAGTAACAGTGCATGATCGTTTTTCTTCCCTCATAAATACATGGTTTGTCAAAAGAGAAACCAAATGTATTTTATCCAATAAAAATGAAACAGAACTGCCCCGAACTTCCCATCAGCTCGAAGCTTTTGCTATGCAATTATTCCATGTCTTCAATCCCATAACTTTACGTTTCCTTTTAAACAAGAATAAAAAACCTTACAATTCATAAACCAGATAAATCTCTCTGTTTTTCCCGTTTATTTTTTCCAGCAGTTGGAAGGACCCTGTCTCTCTATAACTACACTGGCAGCTACTCCTGATTCCTCGGGAGCTTCTCACAATGGAATCTTCCAAAATTGCAACTCACACAAGAGATAGTATTATTCCCCTCCATGTTGTCAAATTTTACAGAAGTAACTTTTATCACAATACTGGGACTGCCAGCTAAGCTGCACAAAGTCCTTCTTCCTGTGAGGAAAGACAACATCATTCCAGTCTCTCTACCCATTCCTGACAAAGGTTAACTTGTTTGTGGGGTAGGGGGTGGGGGTAAGAAGCCGGCATAAGAGACAGTGGGGGGGGGGCTTGATCAGCCTTGAATTTCGCTTGGAAGTGGCAATGCCTGCAAGAACCCCTGTTAAATACTCGTCCAGTTTGAAGCGACTGTGTGCCCTGGGAGGCTGTTGCGTACCCTGAAGCTCCTATCCTAAGTAATTTAGTAACTTGGCAACCACACCAAATTTAGAAGTCTCTAAATCGGAAAGCCGTTTACATATTACATGCTTTTAGGATTCAGGGGAGGGCAGGGTAGTTGTTTTCTGGCTCTCCCCTGTCAGGCCCATCCCGTGACTATCATACTTGCACAACCCATATGTGCATACGTAAACAAACAGGAACCTTCCAAGCAGCAACTGCTAAAGGAGCCCCCACGGCTCTGCTCGCATAAAACCCCATAGCACAAGAGTCAAGAGCTTGTTTACGTGGGTCGCAGAGTAAGCCTGGGTTTCATTATAAACTCCAGAGTTTAGTAAACAGCTCATTGAAAAGGAGGAAAGGCACTGCCAGACATTCGGTTGCTCCTCGCGGATCCTCTCAGCTTTGCGCTCTCGCAGAGGGGGCGGACTATGGATTTATCTACAAGCCTCTCGCTTTAGTCTGTATGCCAAGCTAAACTGATCTGGAGCTGATTATTTAGCAAGACTTCGAAAAGATGTTAACCCCATGTAAGATTTTCCTGCGTTTATATTCAGTCTCAAGATGCAAATCTGCTGGGCTTTTGGAGGGGGGGATCTGTAAACCAAAAGGAAATTATCAACTCCACACTGTTATTTGGTTGTATGCTGCATGCTACAAAGGATCTAAAAACAGCCTCCTTTTCTCTCTAGCCTCCCCAGGCCTCCACATCCCAGCAACATGAGACTTTCTCTGACATTTGATTGTAGAAACCCATCCCTAGGACAATGCAGGCTCTCCTTGGGGGAGAGAGATGCAGCACAGAAAATGAATGTCAGTTTTTACTTTATTGTTTTATTGTACGGCACACACACTAGCTGTGCAGGAGAAAAAGGCCACAAAGTGTGATAGCAAGTCAATCCACATATGTGTATGATTCTGTATGGCACTGGATTACCCATGTATCCAAAAGGATCAAGAACAGCTACTCTTCTCTTAACCAGTCTGCCAAAGAACTGCATCTTCACCAGGTCATTGTTTGCCATAAACTTGTTGATACATACGTCGCACATACCTACATATACATGCATATACACAGATACAGACATATACACATATACGCACACAAACACATGCATGCACACACAAACACATATACACATACACATGTGCTCACATGTGTACACATATAAGGACATGTACACATGCATAAACACACACAAATATACACATCGTGTAACTATAGTTAAGCAAATTGTATGTGTTTTATATGTGCATGTGTATGTGACGGTACATATATTCTTCATGCGTAGCTGTGTAGAGGCCAGAGGAGGGTTTTGAGTATCCTGCTCTATTTCTCTGCCCTCTATTTCCCTGAGATAGGGTATCTCATTGAAGCGAGGGCCAGGCTGGCAGCCAGAAATCCAGCAATCCTCATGTCTCCACTCCCAACAGGGCTTAAAGGGCAAGACACAAGGCAAGCAGATTTTTCTTACAAGGTAATCATTATAGATTAGCTGTCAGGGGGAGAGTCAAAGCCCCTACTTTGGCATACAATCAACAGTAAAATGCAATTACCCTTCATTATCTCAAACAGAGAAAACCCAAACACCTGGTCGTGTATACAATAGGTCAAAAAATTCACCTAGAATAACTGGACTGCAGTACGAAATCTTTCATTAGAAAGAAAGTTCACCTGCTATGGTGTTTAACATTTTGGTAGAAAGACATACATGGCTGGCTGACTCAGTACAGCACAATGAGTCCAGAAAGGGGACTTTTAAACTCAACTTTCAGTGTGGTTTATTAACCCAGCCATATTTCAGAGGCCCCTGCCCCCGGCAAAGAAAAACCTAATACTGTAAACATCTTTTAACCATCTCAGTCTCAAAAATCACTCTGATTCTCCAACTTTATGGCCCAAAAGGATCCCCTGAGGGGAAGGTATTAAAATGTGATATTTATGCCTTACCCCCAGAGATTCTATTCCACTAGATCTAAGGGGTACAGAGAAGAAAGGGGGATTTAGGAGATAGACAAGAAGGACACACAACATCAGTCATTCTGATGCAAGTCACACAAGGACCACATTGCAAGCAACAACATTAAAAATAACTGACAGTGACTTAATTTACCAATGCTGCACATGTTGAATGGCTTGGCCTAATTCATAATGTAATTTTAACCTATTAGTGATAGTGCCCAATGTTCATTGGACTTGAAGTTTTGATCTCTTTATAGCAAGCTGGGGTGCTCAGGCAAGGGATGGATCATCTTGATGCTGTGAGCTGCAGAGCAAGCTGGGGTGCTCAGGCAAGGGGTGGATCATCTTGAAGCTGTGAACTGCAGAGCAGTGATTGATTTACTTTGCTGTTTGCACAAAGCGGCAGTGTGTTGCTTGATTGAAATATAGCAGTTGCATTTATATACATGCACAGTCCATCTTTTCAGGAAAGCAGTCTATGGGTCCTTGTTCTCTAGCCCTGATCAGGAGAAGAAGGCTTGAGGTGACCCATGAGATTTGAAAGCTGTGTGACTGACACTTGCCATTCTTGCTCCCAATTTTGAAAACGTCAGAAACTCACTAAAACTTTGTCTAAATCCTGCTTCTCATGATTCTTGACTTGACTTGACTTAGTATTATTGCAATTGTAACTACAACAAAACACCATGAACATTAGAAAATGACACTCAAGTGTATTTCCCCTAATCTAGTTGAAAAGTCATTCTGTCTTGTCTTTAAGTTCTGTTTTGGCTGAGGACTACTGGAAAACACAGCATTTACAAAATGAACAACAGTCTTTGTTTCCCAACCTAATGGGTTGAATGTTTTGACAACAAACTGGCTCATTGCTTCCACAATTCTGGACTGCAGATGGGACTTAAGATGCTAACCCACAAAAGCAAGGTTTTATGGGTAATGTATGTTCCCAGGAGTTAGCCAGTTGAGAAATTACAAATTGCAGTTCAAATGCCAAGAGGGCTTGTTCTCTTAATTATCACAAAATTGAAAGCTGAAATCAATACTGCCATGTTTTCCCATGGGTTTAACTTATGTCTACGTATTACATTTTCTACCCATAGAATCTAACAAGAATCCCACACCAAAATATTCTGTGAATAACCACCCATCATTCAGATATTCATTAGCTAAGCATTGTTCTGGGTAATAGGAAGCTGAACTAGACATCATCCATGCCTTCCACATTCAATGAGACACAAAGGTAATGAGAAAGTTGAAACTGTGGTAAGTGTAGGAAGACATGTAGAAGTCAGCGGTGTTTGACCTTATTGGGAGGGCTTGCAGAAGACTTGGTAAAGTCCATTGGACTGTGATTTGAAGGGTAGGAGGGAATAGCTGGATTCAGACAGAAGAAAGGACTCTAGACAGAGAGACCAGAATGTGCAAACATTTTCTGTAGTTATAAGGTGAGATTCACAATGACCAAAAATATCAAGAGAGCTTGAGTAACTTTGGAAGAACAAGAGTGGGCAGGGAGAGAGGGGAGACTGCAGAGGTTAAGGGAGGTCAATCATGTGATTTTTTTTCAAAGGTAACCTTAATGGCATTATCTTTATCCTTAAAGCAATGGAAAGCCTTTAGAAGGCTTAGGAAAGTAGAGGTTTAATCAGATTTTAAGGCTAATCTCTTTGTAGTGTGGCTACAATATGCAAGGAATCAAGAATGGATACAGTTGTTTGTTGGGCTTAAAAAGGATGGCGCTCAGCTTGCCCCAGGGAGGCTCCAGTTACTACAGACAGAAAGAAAAGACTAAGAGTTATGGGATGGGAAAGATCTGTTAATCAACCAGGTACAAGAACTGAAGAGCAAATGGGTATGGTGTGTGACTTTTGAGCTAATGAATACTTCTCGATTACCATGACCACATATAATCTCAGGAAAGTTACTTCTTGTATCTTAATTGAACACATAAATATATTTAAATGGGATACATACAGACATACATAAATACACACATATGTCTGGGAAATGGCTCCATGGGAAATCATGTGCCTTACAGGTGAGGAACAGAGTCGGGAGCCCCAGAACCTACATAAAAAGCTGGACTTAGCGATGTTTCTGCAATTGCAGTGGTTCCTCCTGGGATAGGAGGAGAGACAGGAGATTCCCCAGAAACTCAAGGGCTGCCCTTGTGTACACAGCAGGGAACAAAAAAGAGACCCTGCCTCAACACCCAAGGTTGTCCTCTGACCTCCACACATAGACCTTGACAAATGTCTACCCATACTCACACCCATGAACACGCGGGCACGCACACACAAGAAAGACACATGTATCTATTTGTTATTGCCTTAGGATAGGGTAGTTTCAAAACATTTGTCTAGAATTTTCAAAACCATCTAAGGCAGTTGATGTAGAACAATATGACCTGAGACCTTGAACATAATAAATTCATAACAAAAGAGGTTTTGAAAGAATTAGCCCCCAGGAAATAAGTCGGCTTTGTTCCTAACTCTGGTTGATAACAAAACACTTTAAAAAGTCAAAAACACTATTTAACTGTTTAGTTTCAACTGTATGTTCAAGAGTCCAGCAAACAGAGAAACTGCATCCATCAGCAGACCCTCAGAAAAGCTTCTACCTTGGAAGTGACTTTGTAATGCTTGTACCACATATGCATGGGTCGGTGGAAAGATGACTATGAAAAATTCTCTCTCTCTCCCTTTCTCTCTCTCTCTCTCAATTATATGTGTTTTATATTAGTATTTTTTTCTTTTTTCTTTTTTGTTGAGATAGGGTTTCACCATGCAGCTCTGGCTATCCTAGAACTCACTATGTATATCAGGCTGGGCTCAAACTCACAGAGATCTGCCTGTCTCTACCTCCTCCTGAGTGCTGGGATTAAAGGTGTGCACCACCACCACCACCATGCCAGGCAATAGTTTTTCATTTGTGTGTGTGTGTGCGCACGCGCACACACACACACACACACGCACATGCACCACAGCACATATATAGAGGTTACAGGACAACTTGAAAAACTCAGTTCTTGCCTTGTATCATGTGGGATATCCCAGATATCAAACTCAGGTCATCAGACAGACTTAACAGCAAGCTCCTTTACTACTGAGCCATCTTGTTAGCCCAAAGCAATTGTTTTTAAGAAATAGGATTGACTATTTCCTTCTAGTGTCTGTAAACAGGAAGAAATACTATTATCTCCTCTTCCTGAAGATGAAAAAGGGGGGGGGAAGAGGCACAGAGAGTACGTGACGTCTCTGAAACGGCCAAGTGGCTAAGCCAAGGTAAACAACAGGTCATCCAAACCATACTAGTCCTCCCTCCATTGGCGCCTACATCTCTCTGCCACACCCCATGAGGGCCTCAACTCAGCACAGCCAAAGTGCAGCTCGCTAAACAGTGTGCTTTCCTCTCCTGGAAATGGTGAAACGCGTGTTCTATTGCGATGCTTCTTTCTCTTCCTCCAGATCAGATATCACATCCAGAGACTCCAATTACTAAGTAGAGCTATTTCCGTTGCTGCTCAGAGCTCGCTGGGTGCTGCTGGCAGCTGAGTTCTCTTGCTGGGCGGAGACTTCTCTTTGCATCTCTCGTCTTCTTTGAGACATACCCTGGAAGGTCCTCTCATTCCTTCTTCTTCTTTTGCATTCTGCCTTGGCCTCGCATCGTTTCATTGAAGACCAGTGGACTCAGCCTGTGACTCATCTCTACAAATTACCCAAAGAACCCGAGGTATGAAACAAATCTGACCCTTCCTTTGTCATGTAAAGGCTGTCCACCGCCTCGCCTCAATAGCTGCTCTTAAAATGTGATCCCTGAACTAGCTGCATCAGAATGGCCTGGAATGAGGATTACATGTCCTTGGAGCCTACCTCACATCAATGGTATCAGGGAACCCAGTGGTGGCAAGCACATCTGGCTACTCTGATGGAAGTGGGGAAACCACTGATCTAGAGGTTGAAAGCCAACTTCTCACCAGGCGCATAGAGCCCCGAACCCCATCAAGACTACGGTCTCTGAATTCAGTTCCAAGCTCTATCCCTTTTTAACTGTGAGGCCTTATGCGACCTCCTTATTTCTCCATCCTAAGACTTGGTTTTCCCATGTATATCCATTTCAGGATTCTTCAGAGCATTACAAGAAGTAATCCATGCAAATCACCAAACACAATGCCTGGCCCAGGATAATGCTTCATAAAGGGTAGTTTTCTTAATCAGAAAAATGTTTGTTATTTCTTGATTAAGTTGTGTTCTTGCGCACCTCTGTTTCTCAATATAGGTTGCTACTTCAGCCTGGAACGACCTCTTCACTTAATCTCCCTGACAAATCCCAAAACATTTATGAAAACTTGAGTCACATGACACTATCCAGTATGGCCTCCCCTGACCTGTTCATCCAGTGGAGAGCTATGGGCTCCTCTTGCTCTGTTCTCAATTTTTTCTGGAACTTCTTACACGGCTCTCGCCCTTGGAATCCTTCAAATGCAGAGGTCAGGTATCCCAAAGTCCACAGAGCACTGCAACCTCCCTGGGATGTCATATGCAAATGACAAAGCTTTGAAGGATGAACCACTGGGCACCAAGAACCTTGAATGAATGACATTTCTTGCTCTGTTACTTAAGCCCTTACCTTTTCAACTGTATAACAGGGTTGATGGACTACCGTGGTGGATTTTAGCCCTTTAAAAAAATTCGATTTTTTTTTCCCAAATGGAACCTTAAAACAAATAGTTAGAACTAAGTTTGGAGAAGCTGACTTGAGGTAGGAATGGGGAACCAGTATCCCATCTCACCAGCCAGCTCCCTGGGGCACCTCCTCAGATTTCTGAACAAGTAAGGAATATAAGTTGTAAAAAAACAAACTAATAAAATCAATACATTATCTCCATTATTCAAATGCCGTTGCCAATAATTCCTTATCTGAGGTATTCTGATTCTCAAACCCAACCCAAATCTGACCCTCTATAGCAGACCTTTTGTTGATGAGTGGCAGACAGTCCCCAGACAACAGCTTCTAGAAAGAGGTCAAGTTCATGTCTACTTATATGGTTTTGTAGCTCTGAGGTCTTCTTCCCCTCCTCCAAATCTCGACCTATAACTTTCTTGAAGCCTGAGCAACTGCAAAAACACATCTCACAGCTGGAGTTGTGCCACTGTCAAGAACTCAGAGAATTTACCCAGGATTAAGCTATCTGTCCTTCATGGTGTCCTGTCTGTGTTCTCTGCCTGTCTGTCTGTTTTACTATCTCCTCTTTTGTCAGTATAAGTATAACTTCTCAGAGAACAGGAGAAATAAAGAGCATGGTAAACAGGCCAAGGGTTTGGATTCTGGATTCCAACAGAATGCAAACCTTCAAGATGAGACTCAGCCTCTCTCTCTCTCTCTCTCTCTC
>LOJH01005916.1:14636-25227 GCA_001685095.1 Ellobius talpinus | reverse complement strand
GAGCTAGTTTCAGGACAGGCTCCAAAGCTACAGAGAAACCATGTCTCGAAAAACCAAAAGAAAAAGAAAAAAGAAAAAAGTGTGTGTATGTAGTGAGGCCAGAAGAGGGCATCTGATTCTTGGAACCAGAGTTACTGGCCGTTGTGAGCAGCCTGTGCTGGGAATTGAACTGTGGTCCCCTGCAAAAGCAGCTAGCGCTCTTACTCACTGAGCTGTCTCTCCTATCCCGATGTATTCGTTAATCATACTTCCTGCCATAGTTGGGGGCGGGGAGGGAAACCACTTAACTGCCTTTGTGTGAGACTCCGGGTGGTCCCCACCCCCAACCCTAGCTTCTCTGCCTCCAGATCCACCAGGCACTGTTCCTTCGAGGCCTGTCCCTGGTGGGCTGGTACCACAGTCACCCACACAGCCCCGCAGTGCCTTCCCTGCAGGACATCGATGCACAGATGGAGTACCAGCTGAGACTGCAAGGCTCCAGCAATGGCTTCCAGCCCTGCCTGGCCCTTCTGTGCTGTAAGGCCCCAGCTGGACACCAGGTTGGGGGACTCACCCTGCCAGGAGCACTGGGTCCCCAGCCTCAACCTTTGTCCCCACAGCCCCCTACTATTCTGGCAACCCAGGCCCTGAGTCCAAGATCTGCCCTTTCTGGGTGATGCCTCCCCCTGAGGTGGGTAAGCTAGAAGACAAATTGAGGGGCGTGGATTTGAGTGGGCAGATGTTTGGGGGCTGGAGAATGTGCTGTGTCTTAGGCAGGGAATCCAGTTTGGGGCTGTACTGAGCATCTGTGCCTCAGTAGTATTTCAGTGGCTACTCTTAAGCCCTTCTGGGTAATGCCCTGGCCTCCTACATCCCTTAACTTCAGACCCTAGATGCCCTTGGCACAGGCAAGGCCTCTCTGACTGGTCCCACTCCTAGCAGCAAAGGCCCAGTGATTATGGCATCCCTATGGACGTAGAGATGGCGTATGTCCAGGACAGCTTCCTGACCAGTGATGTCCTTCAAGAGATGGTGAGCCATCTTTCTGTGGCTGTGGTCCACTTGTTTTATTTGAGATATGGCCTTCCTATGTAGCCCAAGCTTATGATTATTCTCAGTGCTGAGACAACAGGCGCACGTGCAGCACACCTGCGTGTGGGGCTATTTTTTAATTACTTTGTCATCCCTGAGGGATCATGGGTGTGACTTCTTGGGAGGAGGCTAGACCAGAGCCAGGGCAGGCCTGTACTGTGGTGACATGGAACCTAGCCCCTCCTGGCAACTGAGGGAGCTGGAGAGCCAAGATGTGCTGCCCTTGCCCTGTAGGTGCTGCTGGCAGAGTTCTACAAGGGTGCCCCTGACCTCGTGAGGTTCCAGGAGGCCTGGAGCCCAGAGCATACCTACCTGGACAAGCTCAAGGTGAGACTGTGCAACCCTGCAGCCTGGGTCCTGTGGGGGGCACAAACCACTTCCCAGAGTCTGAACAAAAGACTTCCCCACTTCCCCAGAGTCTGGGGAAGGGAGGTCACAGGACCTGGTGGCCAGGTGAACCCTCTTGCCAACTACTGACTCCTGCATGTGGCCTGAGGTCCCCTCCTTTTGTGTGGAGTTCACCCAGGAGGGTGCTCTGCACTGTACGTCACTCAGACTGTGAGGCTCAGTGGAGCACACGCTGTCAACCAGCACCCAAAGCCGTGCACGTGTGTGGGGGTGTGTGTCTTCTTCTAGGTTGGCCTGGGTACATAGTCAAGACCCTGCTTCCAAATCCTAACCAAAGAAATTTCTTACAGAACCAAAGTCTTGGTAGCCCAGGCCTACCGGATGCTGCACCCATTCACCCTGGCAGGGCCTTACTTGGCTTGTAGCCCTAGGGGGTAGGGGATACCTGTCCAGGGCAGAGCCCGACCCCAGTCCTGCTGTTGCAGATATCCTTGGCCAGCAGGACCCCAAAGGATCAAGGCATGTGCCATGTGCTGGAGCAGGTCTGCAGCATGCTCAAGCAGGGGAACTGAGGCTGCTGTCCTGGACCAGACTGGGCAATAAAGTACCCACGCACGAACCTGTGGCTGGGGTAGGACGGCAGGAGGATCCTTGGGCTGGATAATAAAGTCTAAGCACCCACAACATGAGCCTGTGGCTGGGGGGGAAGTTAGGCTCTGTGGGGTCCTTGGGCTGGGGTGGGGTAGTAGGGCTGTGTGGGCCCTTGCAAGGGGACAGGGTCACGCTGAATTAAGATGGGGCAATGGCTGTAGAAAGAGACATTTAATACTTTTTTAAAAATCAGGAGTAGAGTTCACTTCAGCCAAGGCTGGAGCGGGACATTGTTGCCCACTGGGGATGTGGAGTGTGGCCCCACACGCCAGGGATGAGCGATAGGTGTGGGAACACTGTAGAGAGGAATGTGACTGAGCCCAGGCTGGAGGCCTCATTTGCTGGCACTTGGCAGGGTATGATGCAGAGCTGGGGCTGTGGCAGGTCTGCTGGTTGGAGAAGGGACCTGCCAGCTGCCTGTGGTAGCCTACAGGTGCAGGGTCACATGGACAGGCAGCAATGGAGCTGTCTCAAAGGAAAGTGCCAGGGACCTGGGAATGTCCTCTCTTGGGGGCCTTTGTGCTTGGCCTTCGGCAGGGCTGAGGCTGGTTCTGTGGTCCCGTGGGAGGTGTGCACATGTGTGCGGTGTGCACTTCTGCATGTATAGCTGGTGCTAAGCATTTCTGTGTGTCAAGTTGGGGTACTGGCCAGCCTCAGCTTGCAGGATGGGGACTCCAAGGGCCCACCTGCTTCTAGGGAGGCTGGAGAAGGGGCCAGGGCCCATCGCCAGCAACGGGCTGGGAGGGTTTGAAACAGGTGGGAGCTGCCACCATCAGGAAGGCAATAGGACCTCAGGGTAGGCCTTCCCAAGTCTTAGGATGGGGGGCCCAGGGCTGGGAGAGTGAGGAGGAGGGTCCCCCTGGAGGAACGTTAGTGTTTCTAGAGCACCTTGGCATTAGACTGCTGCCACAATGTGCAGGGAGTCAGGGTGCAGGCGTGGTCACTGAGGCAGGGGCACCAGCACCTGCACATAGCTGAGTGGGAAGAAGCCCGACTGGCCGTGCAGCATCCCCTCGTACCAGTTCTCATCGATCTGGTTGGTGAGTGTGATGAGGTCGCCTTCGCGGAAGCCCAGCTCACCGTCATTCTCAGGCTCAAAGTCATATAGTGCCTTGCAGCTTGGCTGGTCCAGGGGTGCTGGGATCAGGGTAGGGGTGTCAGGATAGGACAGCAGATAGGCCAAGGTAGGCAGAGGTTGGCCCTGCTTTGATACTTTGGTGACCCCAAATAAGCAACCTGCAGCAGCTGTGGTAGTGGTGGGGGGATGCAGTCCCCTCTCTCCCTCTCTCACCCCCAAAGAGAGCAGCCACTTCCACCCCTGGACACTCACGCATACTCCTGCTGGGGGTCCTGGCGGGCTTGTCTGCTGATCTGAATGACGAGGAAGCTGTGGAGGAGGGCAGGTGTGAGTGGCTGGATAGCCATCTCCAGCCCGGGGAACCTGCCATGGGGCTTTGGTACCTGTGATCTTGGGTGCTGGGGCAGAAGGGAATCCCCCATTGGGCTGCTCTGGCTCTCCAAGGTCGAAGGGCTCCCGCGGCCTGGGCTTGAACTCCCGCCTGGGGTGTGAGGAGGCTTCCTGCACCCTGCAGGAATGGAAAGCCCAGAGTGCCCACACCCCTTTTTCCACCCTGTGGTTTCTGCTGCCACCTCAGGGCGAGGGCTGGCCCTAACCTAAGCCCGTCCCAAGCATGAGTATCCACGGAGACTGCCAACCACCTCTGCCCTCAAGCCACCCTGTGCAGTGAGGATGCACAGTGACATCCCTGGCCACCCAGGGAGCTGCCACCTAACAAAAGCAGGTCAAGGATGTGAACTTGGGCAGCTGACCCAACTAACTCCCTCGTCTTCTCATTCTCTGGCTCACGCCACCACTGCCATCTCCCATAGGGCTCTGCTCCCTTCTGGGACCTACTGCTATTAACACACACAGCTCCAAGAACCCTTCACTGATACAACCCAGCATCAGGCAGGGCACAACGGAAGCCCTTGCCTGGCCTGGTAGGTTGGGTGCACAGTCCATGCTCGCCAGCAGAGGGCGCACAGTAGTCACAGGAACTGCTGGGGGTGGGAGGGAAGCCACCACTCACCGACGCTTCAGCTTGTCTGCCAGCTCCTCCAGGATCTGCACTGCCTGCCGATGGTAGTCCAGCTGGGCATCCACCAGGGCTGAGAGCTGGCTCACCTGCTCAATCTGTGGACAGGAAAGGGGCCAGATGACATGGCCACACACCCGCCCTGGAGGACCAGCACCCTAGCCTGGGAGGGCAGCCCCCTCATCCTTGTGGAATGGTGTCCTGGGTCTTTGGCCTGCCCAACACGCACATCAGTCTCCAGGAGGTTGTGCATGCTGGTCTCTGCCACCTCCTTGGACTCCTCAAACTTCTCCAGGGCCTGCCGCAGCTCCTCATCAGGGATCTTGCCCTGTCGTTTCTTCTTGTAGTCAAAGTCCAGGCGGCGGCCCTCCAGTTTCTTCAGGTGGTGCTGTGGGTGCAGACACGTGATGGAGCAGCACAGCTGCACGGGGCACCCTCCCCGCCTACCCATGGACCCAGGGATGGGGCGGCACCTGGATCTCCTTCAGGTCCTTGTCACACAGATTCTGCAGCGGGTCGATGAAATTCTGTTTGACTTCGATGTCCAGTGAGTCCTTCACCTCAGCCAGGCGCTTCATGGACTCACCTGCATCCAGCAGGGCATCACCTGCAGGGAGGGGAGGCTGTCATGGGCAGAGTTCCCCACATGCCAAGGCAGGTCAGAATATCGGACATGGCTGCCCTCCCCACCCGACCCCTCAGCTGCCCCTCACCAAAATTGGACTCTCCGCCCAGTTCCTTGCCGTGGCGGACCATGCACTCGCCCAGCAGCCCCTCTGACTGCGGGTAGCCAGGGTTCTTCACTTGGCCCCGGATCTTCGATACAGTGTTCAGCATTGTCAGCTTAGCCCGTGAGGCTGCAAGGGAAGACGGCCCAGGTGGGACCCACAGGCTCCTCTCCCCTGGACCAGGATCACATATCCTACGCTGGCCAGTGGGCCAAGTGACAGGAGTGTCTTCTCATGCCCTCCCAGGGGTTTGGCAACTCAACAAAGAAGGGACCAATCCCACATGTCCCTTCCCTAAGGCCTCCTCAAGAAGTGTCCTGGAGACTGTAGAGGCCATGGTCGTGGTACTGCGGTCTGCTCTATGGCCCTGGACTCCTCCCATCTCCAACCTGTGCCCCTGGGAAGACCTGGCCCCACTGCACACTGGCCCAGCAAGTCAGCAAAGAGACCCTTGTATGTGGTGGTGAGGAGAAGAGAGGTCAAGAGGGCCATGGTCACCACTTCTGGGTGACCTACCTGGGTTGGGCTGCAGGTACTCGATGGTTCTGACCAGCACCTCTGCCACGGCCTTGCTGGTGACATCCACTTTCTGCGAAGAAAGCCAGTGTTGGAACATCGGATACTGAGGCAGGATGGTGCAGGCCCCTTTGTCCTCCAGAAGTGCTGACTGTGCCTGGGACCCCTACCTTTTCCATCTCTTTGAAGTCATCATCCAGCTTGGTGCCCTCAGCCCCGCCAACCTTCTCGCTGACCAGCTGTTGGGTAGAAGGAAGGAGGAATGTGAGGGCACAGGAGGGGACCAGCTGTGCCTGCCAAGGATGCAGCCTCTGGGACAGACAGGCTGACAGGGAGTCTGGATGCCCAGTCAGTGCTGGGGTGTGCTGTGATGCAACCCAGCACCTGGTGGGGACTGTCCACTTTTCACAGTTACTGGGTTGACCCAGTCACTTTGGGAGAGGCAAAGCAGGCCCCACATGAGCTTGTACCATGTCCTGCACATATGGGTACTGCAGGCTTCAGGAGACTCCTGTGTTCCTGAATCCTTGGTGCTTGCCGCTGTAACATTGATACCCACAATAAGGATGCCCCTCAAGGAAACCAGAACTTGAGAGCCTGGGGTAGGGTGCTGGAGACCCAGGTATATGGCAGAGAGCCCCAAGTGCCTATGTTATCTGAATGCATAACAGTGTCTATTGCCCCTCTGGGGCACGAGACCTCATGCTCCCCCAGTCTGTCCACCACAGCCATCCTCACTCATCACACCCAACCTCTGGGACAAGCAGGGCAGCCATTGCCTGGTCACCCCATATGGGGTATGCACACCCCACATGTAGAACAGCAGACTGGCCTCCCGAGAGGATGCCAGTGAGGCTTTCATGGTCCACGGCCTTGGTGCCCTCAACTCTGAGCTGTTGCCTGACATGGGCAAGGGTTTTTTGCAAGGGCCATGTGGTGCCTCATACCACAGGCAGGGGCAGTAAAGACTGTGTAGAATGCCCTGGGAGGAAGTGACCTCCCAGCCCTGTGCCTGTGAGTAGCCACCCACCGTGCTCTGAAGAAGGCCTTCAGGCTCTCTGGTCTGCCCACTGAACAGGGCTGCTTCTGGGGTTCCCCAAAGCCCCGTAGCTGTAGTTCTCCCAGAGCAGGCCCTACAGGCCACCTCCTCCTTTGGTTATTCCCAGGGAGCCCCATTGGCTTTTACAGGCTGGTTTCGTTTCTCCAGGCTGAGCAGAGGCAGGATGTCGCCCACCACAAGGCCTGGCTCTTCTGGTAAATGCAGAGAAGTGAGGCAGGGCCACAGCTTCCGGGGAACAGCACCTGGGCCTGGGGACCCGGAGACTCAGGTAGAGCAATAAGACAGGAAGAGGGGAGCCTGGAGCACACCTGTGATTTGGGAATCCAGTCTCCCCAAGGCCCAAGAGCTCCACTGGGCTCCCATCCCTGGCCACCATACATGTCACAAGCAAGCTGCACCCTCACACTCTGGGCTCCTTTGTAGAAGGACCATCAGTGCCCTCCATAGCTCCTGGGCATGGAGGGAAAGCGGGAGAACAGATGCCTGCACTCCAGAGCCAGAAGACAGGGTGCAGGTCTATTTACAAGTCTGTAGGGACCATCACAGCTGCCCACAGCACAGCAGGGGTTGCATGGTGGCAATGCAAACACCTAGGTTCTTAGCAGAGAGTGCCAGCTCCCTGGGAGGCCACCATTCCTGCTAAGAGCTGCCTTGCTGCAGTCACCATGGGGGGCAAACTGGGTAGTGGTCAGCTAAGCCCAGCACCACCAGGGACCTTAGCTCAAGGCAACATGCCCCAAGACTGCCCAATCCTCTGGCCAGCCTGTTTCCAGATTTGTCCCCTCAGGAGCTGGTGGGTCTGCCTGGCACAGCCTCTGTTGACAATGTCACCTGTAAACCAGGCACCTGGGGTGGGGGTACGCAAAACAGGGAGATGGGTCTCCCAATGGGATCACAGAAACTGGGGTGCCGCCACTGGGTAGGGACTTGGCCCGAGCATGAGACCCCCAGCTCTGCACCAGCATGGATGGCCAAACTAAGTATGGCAGGGGGAATGCTGTGGCTGCCCAGTGCAGAGGAGCCATGAGGGAGGTGACAGAAAAGCTAGGCAGAGTGAGGATTCTGCAAGGAACATGGGAGCTCACACCCTGCCCTGCCTGGCCACCACCCTTGGATGGTCATGTTCCTTTATCATAGTAAGGAAAGGTGATTAGTGGCCATGGGAGATTCAGTCTGAGCAACAAAGATAGTGACACGAAAGGGAAGGGGGTGGGGTGGGCAAAGGGTGGCTCCACGCTGCATTTCGTCACAGTGACCCAGAGGGTCAAACGGGCCTGCTGTCCAATACCACAGTGCATGAGAACTGTCTATGGATGGCCATGCTGTCTGGTGGACCCAAGCCTCATGCACAGCAGCTCACAGCTGCTGTTCCTCGGCACAGCCTGTTCCTGGAGGGACCTGGCCCATAACTGAGAGTATGGGGCAGGCTGGCAGACAGAGCATTCACAGGACACTGCGACCATCCACAGGACACTGGGAGCCCGTGTTGGCCCAGAGAGCACAGGCATGGGGGTGGGGTGGGGTGGCATGGACAGGACATAGGGTAGAGATGCTATGAGAGTAGGGAGGTGTGTGGGTGCCATGCCAGGCCCCTAGTGGTCACCAGTTCATAGAGAGAGGGATAGCTTGCAACCTAGCCTTCTGTCCTGCTATACGCAGACTCTGTGTCCCCAGTTGGGGACCTCAGGGCAGGAGTAACCTGAGCATGGGGAGTCACAGCCACCCCTCTTTCTCAGTTTCCACCCCATACCTTCCTGCTGAGAGGAGCCATGGAGCCCCACACACCCCATGCCTACGCTTGGCTCTAGGTGGGGAGCAATCAAGGACAGAGCAGGCCCACTGAACTTTCCAGAAAGGGGGTAAGTATTGTTGACAGGGACCCAACTCAAGTGTCCTCCCCAGTTAGGTGCCTCCAGTTCCCCAGAGGCACAGAGTGAAGGCCAGAACCCAGACCTTTGGGTAAAGTTCATCTATAAGCTGCTCCGAGTCCCCTGCCTACACGCTAACATGGGAAGGGACAGGCTGGAGAGATGACTCAATGGTTAAGAGCACTGACTGCTCTTCCAGAGGACCTGGATTTAATTTCCAGCACATACATGGAAGCTCATAACTGTCTGTAACTCCAAGATTGACACCGCACACAGACATGTAAACACCAGTCTACATAAAATAAAAAATTACAAAAGAAAAATGTTTTTAAAAATAAAATAAAATGGGAAGGGACATGCAGGAAGGTGACTGCCCCATGGAGGATCCTGGTCCCTGGAGGTAATGGCACACCCCGGGGTCAGACACAGGTCTCCATTGCTCAAAACAGCAATACCAGGATGTGGAGAGAGCAGGGTGTCAACAGGAGCCACCGCTGTGCCCATGAAGGCATCATAGGCCCTTATCACACATCACAGGCTCTCATAAATATTTGGAATTTGCTGGTTGTGTAAGCCACTGCCTCCTTTTGTGAGAGCAGGCATGAAGGAACTTCCTCTGGCCTACCAGGAAGTCCCACACCTTGTGCCGCCAGGGTGTGGTGATTCCACAGACTGCCTTGGTTAGCATGAGTGGCAGTGGTGCCTGCAATCACTCAGATCTCCTGGTGGGAGCCCTAAGCAGGTATCCCAATGACCTGAGCAGGCTCCCAGGGGCATACAGGGAGGAGGCAGCCCTTTGTGGTGGGCTGAGGCTCGTATGGGAACTGAGCTTTGGGAACCACAGACTGTGGGCTCTCAGGTGAAGATCACCAGGACAAGGGCTGCAGCAGAATGCTCCAGGCCTCTCATGATGCCGCAGACTCTGGGACAAGCCACCTGCAGTAGGCTGGCAGCTGGGGTCAGGTCAGGCCTGACTTCACCAAGGGCTTCTTTCCTGACATGGCCAAAAGACACCTGAGGCCCTGCTCTGGGCCCTAGGCAGTCCCCACTGCCTTCCTAAGACAGTCTGGGGTCTCAGTGTTGGCTGGGACAACAGGAATCTGCACAAAGCCCCACACAGCCTGGTCCACTGTCTGTCACTTCCCGTTTGTCTCCCAAGTCTTTCCAGAGTGCATCCATGGGAAAGAGCTCAGCACACGGCCGTCACCAGTGTCTTATCTTAGTGGCCTGGCAGGTGTCCCTCACTGCCCCAAGCCTAGCATACAAGGACACCCACAGGCTCTGCTCTTCATGGGCAGAATGGATGATGACTGCACCCCACAGCCCCTTCCCTTGCTGCCCCAGAGTTGAGGGCAAGAACCTAAGATCAGCAGAGCCTTAGGCCACAGAGGAGGAGATGGTGGGTGGGCAGGCTCACCCCAGGCGGTAAATGGTCAAAAGGTAGAAAGTAGGGGTGGTCTCAGGCATCCTGCACCCCTTACACTTCTGAGCTGGGTGGGGCTCCTAACCCTCTGTCCCACAGCATGAATAGTACTGGCTAGCCCTGTGTGCACTTGGCCTTGTCAGAGGCTGAGATGAAGTGATGCCTGACAGTAACTGTCCTGGGACCCACTACCCAGGTGGTTCTTGGCCTGGTCGATTTAGCTTTTCATCTGTCGGGTGAGGCAGGAGGGCTGCGCCTTACATGCTGGGAAAATCAACTTGAGACGAAAACTCAGAAAAAGAAAGAAAAGCCAAACCACAAACAAATGAGGCAGTAGTCACCTGAGGCCCACAGGGCATCAGAAGGGCACAGTCCCAGGTAAGCTGCTGATGCTTATCTGAGGGATGGTCCAGCCTGGCTCCACCCATGCTGGGGATAAAGGAGGGTTTCATGGATGCAGGGCTGACCGACAAGGCCCACCTATGACCTGGGAGGCGGTGCCCGTGGCCACTGCATAGCCCTGAGAGCATAGGCTAGCTCTCAGGTGTGAGTCCCAATAGAAGTCTTAGTTCCCTCATGTAGGAAAAATGGGGGAGACAGAGCTAAGGACCCCGAACCCCTACCCCTCCCACGCCTCCAACTCTGAGGAGTCAGAGCCTCAGGCTCCAGGCTGCTTATCACTGGCCTCCCTCAGCTGGAGGGGCTCTGCCCCCTCCCCTATCATTTTCTTTTCTTTTTTTAAAATATTTATTTATTTATTTATTTATTTGTTATGAATACAATATTCTGTCTGTGTGTATGACTGCAGGCCAGAAGAGGGCACCAGACCC
>LOJH01005916.1:0-13456 GCA_001685095.1 Ellobius talpinus | reverse complement strand
TCTGTGAGTTTGAGGCCAGCCTGGTCTACAGAGCGAGTTCCAGGACAGCCAGGGGTACACACAAATCCTATCTTGAAAAAAATAACAAACAAGGCAGAACTTGGGACACAGCTCAGTAGCAGAGCACCTGCCTGGCCTGGCCAAGGCTGTGTCTGACCACCAAGAGCAAGCCAAAAAGAACTCAAGCATGGGCACAGTGACGCTCTACAAGGCACCCAGCCCTTAGCCACGGTTCCAGGACAACCTGAGCCACACTAAACAAAACAATGAAGAGGGGTAAGCCCCCCCCTCAGCTGGGCCAAGCCCTGGATACCATTGACACCTACCCAAGCTCCTCAGGGTAGGGAGGGGACTGTGCCCTATCAATTGCATCATTGACGGCTGCATGACAACAGGGATGGGGTGAGGGAGGCTGGGAAACCCACATGTCCTCACAGCGGCCAACTCATCCCTGCATGGCTTACTGCCCCTTAACCCCTGTGCAGCCAGCCTGGTGACCACACCCTTCTAAAGACCCTACTTTCCCTGTTCTGTCTGGGTAGTTATGTCCCCACCTCAGGCCACCCTCAGGACACTGAGCAGACTCTGAGCCACAAACTGATGGCTCTCACGCCTACTCCCGGCATTCACAGGACTCTTCATTTTGAGTTTACCGACTGCCTCCCCTACTGTGTCACCAAGTACCTCACACTGCCCAGCCTCAGCCCAGGAAGACAGCAGTACCAAGCCTTCCTGCCCTCGGTCCAGCTGTAGGGAGGGACCAGCTGTGCGTGGGGACAAGTACACAGCATGGTGACACTTGGGTGGCATTTGTGCTTGGTGCCCTCTTCTTCCCACATCTGAATTCTAGTAGGCCATGTGTTCCGTGAGTCACTCAGCCTTCCTACCGAGGCCGCCCATCATTGGCCCTATCAGTCAGACAGCACTGCACAAATTGGAGATGCTCGCATGCTGACCCCTAGGTCTGCCCTGTCCAGGTGCTACTGCCCACATAACTATTTTTTTAAGGTTTTTTGAGACGTTTCTCTGTGTAGCCCTGGCTGTCCTGTAACTTGCTCTGTAGACCAGGTTGGACTCAATTTCACAGAGATCTACCAGCCTCTGCCTCTTGCCTCTGCCTCCAAGGGCTAGGATTAAAGGCATGTGCCACCACCATCTGGCCAACAACTATTATTTTTCTCTGTGAGGTTCAGGAGGGAGAAGCACGCCCCTCCAGCAGGCCATGGGCAGCACTATGTCCGGCTGAGGGCAAGGAGTGGGCAGGTGTGTGGAGGCAGGTAGAGAAGAGGGACACCAAGGGGAAGAGCCCAGCCAGTCCCATTCTCTACAAGGCACCAGGCTTAGAAGTGCTCACCCATCTACAGCCCGTGCCTGTGGACACAGTCAGCCCCCGTCGCTGCAGGCAAGTGCTGCTGAGGGTTATGGGATATGGGACACCCTCTGGACTAACCTGACAAGCTGGGTTTTCTGGACAAACCTGAACACCACCAGCTTCCTGAAGGACTATGCAGTGGTGCCTGTGACCAATGGCTTCTTTTCAAGTGTCCAGGGGTAAAGTATGCAGAGCTGAAGGTCGGTTCTGCAGAGCATAGGATGACCAGGGACCCTGAAGGGACCCCATTGCCTTTGGTTGGTAATGGGGACAAAGATTCAGGACACTGGCTGGCTGTCTTCTCTCACAAGGAACTGACCATCCGAAAGGTCCAGGTACTAGGCCTGGTCTTCAGAGCAATGAGTGTGCCCTCTTTGGGGACAGTAGGGTCCTTAAAACACAAAAGGCCAACGGGCAGGGACTGGATCAAGGCTTACCCACTTGCTCACCCTAGGGACCCAATAATGCACAAGCACTGCGCTAAGGAAGCCACCGACTGGAGCCCACAGTGTGGAGACCGCAGTGTCCTTTGGTGGAAGGCTTTGGGAGCTGCGACAAGATAGCATGGCAGTCTCTGGTCCCACTAGGAACACAGACACAGGTGCCAGCTCGGACCCTGGTCCTGTGTGTGCGCCAATCCTGGGGATGTAGGAGAACTGCACCAGGCAGCTGTGCTGGGAATGCAGAGGCTGGGTGCCAGGGGCTCAAAGTGATGGGCATGGCAAGCACAGGAGTCCAATGGTCTCTGTCTTCAATTTATGGTGATCCTCCTGCCTCTGCCTCCTCAGTGCTAGGACCCCATGTTCTGGCTGGCAGTCCTGATTCTCAGAGCACAGGGCCAACTGTGTGCCTGGGAGCCTCCTGAGCTGTCTGCAGCTCCCAGGCATAGACGACATGGCAGGGTGGCTAAAATATCACCCTCCACAAGGGCTTAAACACATGGTACCTGTGGCTCTAGGCTTGGATAGGGTCACACCAACGGAATGACTTGGTGATTTCCCAGGCCAGGATCACAGACACAGATACAGTCACAGCAAGCAGGCAGGGCTCCCATAAAAAGTCAGGGCACCCGTGCAAGGGGCCAGCCACATGACGACCACGTGCTGCCCCACTGTAAAAACAGCGAGACTTGCTGCGCCTTTAATCCCAGCACTCGGGAGGCAGAGGCAGGCGGATCTCTGTATCTATGAGTTCAAGACCAGCCTGGTCTACTGAGTGAGTTCCAGGACTGGCTCCAAAGCTACAGAGAAATCCTGTCTTGAAAAATGAAAAAAAAAAGAAAAAACAAACAAAAAACCCAACCAACCAACCAAAAAAAAAATCAGTGAGACTCACATGTCTTCCACCTCCGCTAGGACAAAGGACAGCCGGGGCAGTGGTGGCTCACGGACAGTTCACACAAACCAGGTTTCCAACCACCGCTTAGCAGACATTGGGTCATGATCTGCCACGTCCTGTTGACAGCTCCCCATGCCATCTTGCTGTACCCAGCCAAAAGAACTCATTCTAGATCTCATCAGAAACATCTTGTGTCTTACACTGAGGAAGGGAGATGACCCGTGTCCCATGGGTCTGGGGTGCACAGCCAAGGGACAGTGCAGCTTGCCACCTCACCAGGCTCTGCCACCAGCTGGTATATTGTGCATTCGCACAGGCACCGCAAGCCCCGCTGGTGAGGGTAGAAAGGACCTCAGAGAGCCTCTCTACTCACTGCTGGGCTGAGCCCTGACAGCAATGACATCACATACTGTCCTGCTGAGAGTCAGCGGGGCTGGACTGCACTTGGCTACTAACATTGTTGGCCATGGTGATGTCTGAACACTTCGTAAGATAGTTGCTAAGAGAAGCCACTGACTACCAACCCGCCCTCCTGGCCCCTGCAACCTTGCTGCCCCCAAGTCCTCCAGTGGCTACCAGTTGTCTTCTGACACAAACCTAGACCTGCTAGACCCCAATTTCCCTGAGATCATGGGTGCATGGTGGGGCTGGACACTGGGGAGTTAGGATGAGGCTGACAAGGGAAGATGACTGACTCCCAGAGAAGATCATGTGTTGAGAACAGTATTCCTTCCCATGATTCTTTTACAGCTACCTTGGGCCAAGAGAAACTTCTAGGTGGGCATGACTGAGCTTTGCAGAGCTCCCAAACCTGCCACAGACCTGGGCATTCACTGTGGAGCAGAGAATTCGCTCCGGCACTCTCTCCCTGTGTATCGGAAACTATAGCTATCTACTTGCGTCAAGCAAAAACATCAAGACTCCCCTCCTGCCATGGAGCCAGAGCCCCTGCCCAGACAGGGGCTAGGTGGGGCTCCACCCGAGCCACTCCCCAACCCCCTCACTGGGAGATTCTAGATGAGGATTCTGCCAATATATCACAGTCTGGAAGAGCCTACTAAAGGTAGGTTTAAAAGGGAGTTTTAAGATGGACTTGGTGGCGAATACCAGTGGCCTCAGCACTTGGGAAGCTGGGACAGGACTGTGAGTTCCCATTAGGCTGGGTGAAAGTAAGAATGTCTCAAAAGTAAATAAGTAAAGCTGTTCCTGTGAAGGAAGGATTCGGGCTGTGGAGTGAGGCCCAGCTCCTACAGAGGTCTGCATGAGTGCTGGCAGGCAAGCTGAGGAAAGGTGGCTGGAGTTACACTCGGTGCTGGGATGGGGGTCATGGGCGAGGGAGTGGTTGGTGCCAAGGAATGGCTTACAAACAGCAATGAGATGGAGGGGGAACCTAGGGGACAAGGTGGCTGTGAGTGTCAGGTAGTGTGTCACAGCAGGTCCATGAGGTGCAAGGCAGGCCACATGGACCCAGGCAGTCGGTCTTCCCAGGGGTGGCCTGAGGCCTGAACTGAGGTGTATGAAGACTGAAGACTGGTGTTTCCCAGCCAGGTGACCTGGCCCCTCCAGGCCTGGCTGTCCTCAGCCTGCTCCATCAGCTCCTGCCACCCCACGGGTTCCTAAGGTTCTGCCTAATACAGCCTCTCCCCTGAGTGCTGGAGGTGTATCCTAAAGCCAGAAGGCTATAGCCAGGCTAATTCCTCTGTAAGACCAGTCAGACCTGCTCCTGGCCAAATTTCAAATGACCCAGTTTCCTCAAGTGCCCAAGAAGTCAGGCCAGGGACACTGTGGGAGGCCACAGAGAGGAAGCCCCATTCTTAGCTTTGATCAGCCTGTCAGCTGGCACCACACACAGCAGGACACGGGCTTGGCGTGGCCTGCCTATAGGAGCATGCCATGCAACAGCAGAGCATATCTGATGACATGATAGTGACACCAGAGTGCCAGGGCTGCCCCTCTAAGCACCGAGACGCCAGCAGCCAGCCATGTCTGTGACGGGATCGACGGAGGGTAGAAGACCAGGCAGGGTGAGGTGCACAAGGCACAATGCACCAGAGAGGTGGGGCAAGCACAGTACAGCTTGGAGGGGTGTGGGCAGAGCTGTGCAGATTGGTCTGACGGCACACAGGACACCCGTCTCCAGTGTGATCCTGAAACTCTGCCAAAGAATGCTAGGGGACAACACAGACTGGACCCCAGAAGTCCCTTTTGGCCCTTGAGTTGTTACATAGTTACATAGTTCTGGGCATGGTCCCCATGCAGGCCAGGGACCCAGCTCAACGTGGGCAGTCTCCACTCACAGACTTGGTGACCCAGGCCAACGCAGTAGGGCACCTGTCACCTGTGTCACCCTGAAATGCTGAGTAAACATGCTGGTTCTCAGGAGTCAGCCACCCCCCACAAATACCAGGGGGCTAACACTGAAGATCAACCAAAAAGGAAGGAACCAGCCTATGTGAGTCCTCCAGAGAGGTCAGCCGGCAGGTGCTGAGTCAGGGACCTGGAGGAAGCCACAGCTGTGTTCCTTCGGTGCTTGGGAAGTTGTCCCATGACCCCCAGGGGCTCAAATCAGCACGTTTTCTAGGAGTTGAACGGAAAAGGAAGATGAGGCATCCTGAGGGCCTGCAGAGGGCAGGAAGAGGGAGCAGGGGACGCCCACCCAGGCAGCAGGGGGTGACCCTGGCAGGGAGAGGCTGAGCAGGGCAGCTGCCAGAAGCTGCAGATCTCTCTCTAGCTTTCCAGGGAGAGCTCAAGAGAGGATCAGACAGCAGAGACCCAGCCATGACCCCAGCACAGGGTGTGAGTGTGTTGTTAGCCTAGGTGATAGGCGACTGAGACCCCATCTCACAAACAAAAGCTCAGAGGAATAAAGTAGGGGATGAGATGGCTCAGCTGGTACAGTGCCCACCACATTGATCCCAGCTCCCATATAAAAAGCTGGCTGTGATGAAGACTGGCAATTCCAGTGCTGCTGGACATGGGGACCCTGGCCAGCCATGCTAGTCTTAGGTGAGTCCCAGGGTCTAACAGCGGATGGTACCTCAGGTTGACCCCTGCCCTCCCCCACAAGAAAAAGAAAAAAAAGCCCTGGGCTGGAGCTGGGGGTACCAAGCAGAGAGCCAAACCTGGGCCTGGCTCCCCTCCCCACACAGCTGCCTGCATTGGCCTCTCAAATCCCACCAGGGAAGTGGGATGTGGAGGAGCAGAAGGGGTGCAGCTGTGTAACAGGACCCCAACAACCAAAGGCTGTGTGTGCTTGCTGGGAGGAATGGACACATATTTACACACAGAGATATATGTATGTGCACTGCATGCATATACACATAGCAGGGGCCTCTCTGGAAGGGCCCAGGCTGAAGAACAGGGAGGAGGGAAGTGGCACATGAGACGCTCAGATGATGGGGATGGGACTTATAACAAGATCTGCCAGTCCCCATCTTCCTGGCACAGTGGCTGCTATGATGCTCTGGGCTGGAGCTGCTCAAGTTGTCTAAGCATGGTGGGGGTGGCCTACCACACCTAGGTGAACGGTTAGCTGGGGCGCTGCATTGGGAGCCCAGGGCTCTGACTCAGGTGGACTTTCAGCTCATAGATTAAACGTGGCCTCAAAGTAAGGGCTGGGGTGTCATCGAATGCCCATCCACAAAAGGCCTTGTGTTCCGCCTCCAATGAGGACAGAGAGAAAGAGAGAGAGAGAGAGAGAGAGAGAGAGAGAGAGAGAACATTCCAACTCCAAACCCACAGAGTCCCAAGTCTGCAGCCCTTCCTAGCCTTCAGGTCTTATGGGTGGGGGCAGGGGCTCACCAAGCACTTGCCTGGTACCCCACAGCCACACAGTTGCCAATTTTCTTCCTAAATCAAACCAACCAGTCCTTATTTACAAACTTTCCCTTTCTCTCAGGCAAAAAGCGAGCTGTGGGGGTGGGGTGAAGTCCGCATTCCAGGTGGCACAAGCACCATCTTAGTTACACTTCACCTCCAGGCCATCACAGAATGACCAGGAAACCAGTCAGCTCAGGCTAATAGTGAAGACACCCAAACAAACTTCTGAGCCACCCACTGGCCACTTCCATCTGCACCCAGACTTCCTCAGAACCCTCAGTCCTCCACTCACACCAGGGTGAGGAGACAGCGGGAGCCACCATCCCTCCACTGCCTCACCTGCAGGAAGTGAAACTCCCAACTTCCCTCAACACCCAAGCTCATTTTACACATTCACATTTACCTGCAGGCTCAGCTGGGAGATGAGCTGGGGACCTGTGACTTTTGTATCAATGGGACCAGAGCCGCACCAGAAGTTGCCTATGTTACCTATCCTGCCTTCCAGCTCCATCCATACTTTGCCTCGACACCCCTAACCTCTTTCCATAACCAGTCATTTCTGATTCTTGCCAGTGTGGACTGAGGATTCTTTTATCTTTTCTGTGACAGGGTCTCATGTAACCCAAGCTGGCCTCAAACATACTATGTAGTTGAACTGATCCTCCTGCCTCCACCCCAGATGACAGGTGTGGGCTCCTACACGGGGGTGGGGGTGGAGTTGGGGATGGAGCCCAGGGCTTCCTTACAAACTAGGTGATTGCTCTACACGCTGAGCTCCAGTCTCTTGTCTTACTGGCTCTCACTATGTAGCCCAGGCTGGCTTGGAACCCACAGGGATTACAGGCATGCCCTGCCACATCTAGCCTGTAGCTTCTCTAATAAGAAATGATATTCCGGGGACTCAGACCCCAGAGGTGTTACTTAGCAGAAAAAGGAAACACAGGAGAGAGACCCAGCTGAAACAGTGGGATGTTGAGGAACTGGGGAAACTCCTGTCCTACAGGAGGCTGGGCTGCGAGCCATCTGTGTGCAGCTTTTTAGAGCTGGCTCAGACTCCTGGGCACAGCAGTCAGTCTTTGGGACAGGGCCCTGGAATGTCAAAACAGTAAACTGATCCTCAGCTGAGCTGGACTTTCCAGGTTCGTAGGCAGGCTGGATGATGGCCCACCAAGAGGCAAAGTCTGGTGGCCGCCCCAATGGGTCCCTCTGTCAGTGCCTGCTGGGAATCAGCAGGGGAGGGACCTCCAGAGACTTCTCCAGCTGAGGGACCTGGAGCCACAGGGATTCATTCAAACAGGAGGCTCAGGCCCAGGCTGGCATCACATTCTAAGGATCTCAGGCACAGAGCTTGCCTACTGTACTTCCTGCATGGGTGCAAACCCACTCACCTCCATCTGAGGGCTGCACTGCAACACTCAACATTCCTGCACTTCCTTCTTTAATTCGCCCCCCACGCACCAGTCTCCCTCCAAGGTCCACAGATAGAGCCCAGATGTCTTTACCCATTCCTTTTGGCCCCTGGGGTGAGAGGGAGCACCAGCTGCCTGCTCCCTCTGGCTGGGCCTCTCCAGACCATGGGGAGAGCCCTTCCTGAAGGCACAGCCAAGCAATTCCTCACACTGTTGCTCATCTCTCTGTGGAATCTACTCGCGCCAGTACCACACCCAGAAGAGTCTCAGGCTGCCCCTGCATGGCCACAGGATTAGCACATCTGGGGTTTCTTGGAGCAGAAACCAGGCAACGCACTGCATGTTCACAGGGCTCCCTGCGCGGACCCATGGCTCGCAGGCCTCTGAGTAGAGTTTCATTACAATACCCCTGGAACTCCCTTTGTAGACCTTCTACTCTAACAAACCAGGGCTTCCTGCATGGTAGGCAAGCACCCTACCAACTGAGCTACACACCCAGACCATCTGCTGTTCTTTTGAGATACAGACAAGTTATTACTCTGTAGCCCCGGCTTACAGCTAAACTTAAGAGCTAAAATCCTGCCACAACTATCAGACAGGGGGGCCACACTAAGGCAACAAGGCCAGGCCCTGTTCTGTTCTCTGCATTTTGAGAACTACTTGGGAGTCCTAGAAGGGGAGCATGGCTGCTCCAACATCCTTGACTGGGACAGGCCTCTGACCTGAAAGTGGCACCGGAGAGGATGCACAGAGTTGAGGACAGGCTTATACAGCCACAACAGTCCTGACCCTGGGGACCTCTAGGGTGACAGGCATGGTAGCCAAGTGTTTCATTTGGAAACAGATCTCCTTAAGTTTCTGGAACTCACTTGGCCATGAACTTTTGATCCTCCTGCCTCAGCCACCTGGGTAACCCCCAGTCTAAGATTTGTCCCACATAAAATGCATTATCAAGCAGGGGCACAGCTCTACTGTAGACAAGGTCCTGGGTTCTCTCCCCAGCATGTGTGCACGCACGCAAGCACGCACGCGCACACACACACACAGATAGCGATAGACAGAGAGAGAGAGAGAGAGAGAGAGAGAGAGAGAGAGAGAGAGACCAACCGACCGACCGACCTGGCAGGAGGAAAGACAGAAGAAAAAAACCCAAAACAGACAACAGAAAACTCAGCTATGAACTTGGCAATCCACTTGTAGAGAATTTATCTTACAAAACTAATCTCACTAGTGAGGCTTGGTACAACTGTTTGTAACCCAGCACCAGGATGCAGAGACAGGGGAATAATGAACAAGAGGCCACTCTAGCCTCAGACTAGGGCAGAGAACTCAAGAGTTTGTTCAAGGGGAAGCCTGAGACATATGACCAAGCCCCAGCACTCAGAGGCTGAGAGAGCAGGCTCACAGTGCCCAGGAGTTCAAGGCAATATAAGACCTTCAATATATGAAGGCAAGTTTGAACTGTGGCATTCTGTCATCCCAGCACAGAGGCAGGAGGAAATTCTGGGCCAGCCTGGAATACTAAGCAAAATCTTGTCTCAAAAAGCAAACAAGAAGGTTCCAGAGGGCTGTTAGTTACAGGCTGTCAGAAGACATCTGTTGTCAGGATGATAGGAGCTCCTCCCGGGGGTGAGGTTCTCATTGTTCAGTGATGCAACAGATGCCCACCTGGAGAGCTAACTCCTGAATGTCAACACAGCAGACAGAATGCAGAATTTCAGTTCAGATTCATGCTCCAAGAAGCACTGAACCGGAACGACCAAGTGCCCAGGAGTCCACAGTCTGGTAGAGCCATATCAATGTAACTTTCAAAGAAAAACATGTGTTTCGGAATGGGGACACAAAGCCTGTGACATTTTGTAACAGAAGCCTGGAAAATTACTTTTCACTGTACGTTATAATTCGGTACAATGTCTACCAAGAGATTTTTCTTTTTTATTTCATTTTTGAGACAGGGTCTCCTTATGTAACCCTGGCTGGCCTCAAACTCTGAGATCTCCTTGCCTGCCTCTGCAGGCAAAGACTAAAGATGTGTACCACCTGGCAAGTGTTTGGGGCTTTTTCGTTTGTTTTTGCAACCCATCTTAGAGATACCGAAAAAAAGAGATGGGACAGATTTTCTAAGCCTTGTGTGGACTTGGTAAATGTATCAAGACTTTTTTTATTTTGAAAACAACCTAGACACACATTTTCTATGGCATGAAGTTATGCAGTGAGAGTCCGGATGTACACAGCCTGGAAACCGGGGTTCCCTCCTTCCTCCCTGGGGTCCCGGGAATCGAACTCACGTCATGAGGCTTGGCAGCAAGCCCCTCGCGGTGGAGCCCTCTAGCCGGCCCTCCAGAGCTTTTTCAGAAACGCCTAGACGCGCACACCCCGTGCCCCTGTACAGCCGGAATACCGGGTCAACTCTTCGCCAGCACTGGGGAGCCAGCTCGGTTCGTCCGCGGTCCCCCGAGCCAGGCCCAAGCCCCGATCGCCCGGCCGCGCCTCACCTGGCTCGCCTTGTAGAACTGCTTCTTTAGCCCCGCCACCGACATGCCGCCTCCCTCCGTCGGTCGTCCCGCCCGGACTCAGGTTTCCGCCGGTACCGCCGAACCGACCTCCTTCCTCCGCGCTGCCTCCGCCAAAGCACTTCGCCAGCTCTACGCGCCCGCCCCGGAGACGCCTCAGCCCGCTAGCGCGCACGCGCGGCCGGGATATTACATGGCAACCGCATACTTCCGGTGCCGCCCCCACCTCGTCTCACCCCCTACCCCCGGAATCCCGCGCTCTCGGCCTCTCTGTGAGCGCGCGCCCCCTGCAGGCCGGAGAACGCATTGCGGCTGGAAGGTAGGCGAAAACCCGCCCACACCAACGAAAGAGGGGGAGCCTAGAGAGGCCAGAGGCGGCTCCCTCTGCAGCCGAGATGGCTATAAAGTCAAAGTCTGTTTTTAACTGACGAAGCGGCGTTTGCGTGCCGTGGAGCCCGTGTGGAGGTCAGAGGACCGCTGCAGTCAGTAGTCGGGTCTCGCCTTCCACCGGGATCGAACTCATGTCTCCAAGCTCGGCTGTAAGCTCTTTACCCACAGACATCTCGCGGAGCTCCTAAGAACGATTCTGTCAAAGTTCACGGCTATCCTGGCCCACGGGAACTCATAATAAGTAAAATAGAGAATAAAATGGAATCAAATCTCTTAGGGGCTAGAGGGATCCATGACTTGCTGTCCTGGCCGACAACCGGAGTTCGGTTCCCAGCACCCACATCACAACCGCCTGTAACTCCAGCTCCAGGTCCGCCCTCTCCTGGCCGCGAGGATCACCTGTATCCCCATAACTTAAAAAGCTGGTCTACAAGAGCTGGTTGTTCCAGGACAGGCTCCAAAGAGAAACCCTGTCTCGAAAAAAAAAACAACAAAGAAAGAACATAAAATCATGTTTTAAAGATAAAAATAAAATAACATTAAAAACTCAACCTAGAGAGTCTCCAGTTTAGAGGGCGTCTTCATTTGTCTTCCCGTGACTGATTAAATGCTCTGACAACAAAAACAAAATCAAAATGCTTGGCCAAAAGCGACCGAAACAAGGAAGGGTGTCTGCGGCTGGAATGTCACCTCCTTGATGAAACGCCCCCAGATTGACACACGCACCTTAACCCTTATATCAACTGCGCTATAGATTTCAAAACGTATACACACAAAACGTAGTGCACACCTTTAATCCCAGCACTCGAAAGCAGGACGCATGGGTCTGTGGTTACATAACCAGTTACACACAAGTCTAGTAACTTGGAGATTAACAGTAAATGGGGTGATGAGTAAATAGATCCTAAAGTAGGAACAGGAAGATGTTTAGGGTGAAAGAATTTTTAAAAATCTGGTGGTGAAATTGCTGACACGTTTGAATGATTTCATGAAGCCAAGGAGTTCTGGAAGGTTTCAAATGTCTCAACAGAATGCAGTGCAGCAGAGCAAAAGAACATGTATGTGTCATCCTTACTGGGCATGATTAAACGAGCCTTTATAAATAGTTCAGATTATGAGTCGTTATGTTTTTTTTTGAGACAGGGTCCCATATAGCACAAGTTGTTCTTGAACTCCTGATCATCTTGTCTTACCTCCCTGGTGCTGCAATGACAGACCTATGATAGCATGCCTGATATCAAAAGCCGTGGGGGGCGGGCTGGAGACTGCAGCCAGATTCCTAGCATGCCAGCAACCCACAGATTCACACAAGGATGTTCTTTATTTTATATGCGTTTTGAGATGGAGTATCATGGAGCCCAGGCTAGCCTCAAACTTCAGCCTACTTTTTGGCCTTTATTCTGGGTCTTCCTGTCTTCACCTCCTAAGTGCAGGGTTGATAGGTGGATACAACGGTAGGATCGGCTCCAAAAGATCTGCACAGTTCAGTCAAATTCTACTGCAGCCAGTTAAAGATGTGATGAGGTCCAAGCAGTTCATACAATTAGTTTACTAGCCAAATAACCCACTTACTAGCCACAACATCAAGAAAAGAACTGTTTGGGCTGGAGAGATGGCTTAGAGGTTAAGAGCACTGACTACCCTTCCGGAGGTCCTGAGTTCAATTCTCAGCAACCACATGGTGGCTCACAACCATNCTGAACACTGTGTACATAATAAATAAATAAATCTTTAAAAAAAAAAGAAAGAAAAGAACTGTTGTGGGTTCTGAGCTCTTTGCTGGTGAGGGAGTGAAAGGTTTCTTCCTTCGCTTAAATATTTTAGAAACTGGTTGGTGTGTACCAGGCCAGCAAGGCTGCATTGTGAGAGCCTGTCTCAAAATAAAATAAAATAAAATAAAATAAAAAGGCAATTAATAATTTGATGCATCGCTGGCTGGTCTGGAACTGGCTATGCAGACTTGGATGTCTTTGAACTCACAAAGATCCACCTGCCTCTGCCTCCCAAGTGCAAGGATTAAAAGCTCCCACCACCAGACTCAATGAATAATTTTTTCAATTAATAAATCTCCAAAGTAATTCACACTAAAAAAGTAACTCACGATTTAAAAAAATAATTTATAATTTTACAACAGAAAATTCTACTTAAAAATAAAACAAATCGTAATTTTTTTCAAAAGCGGTTCATCATTTCAGAAAAGCAACTCACAATTTTAAAAAAAGTAGTTGAAAGGGAAGTAATTTACAAGTTAACAATGAAAGAAAGTAATCTCCAATTTTAATTGCAGAGGCTACTTCCAACCAATCACTAATTAGGATAAACTCACTTCAGATTCCTGCTTTAATCCGTAATTTCAAGTTGTCACTGGCACCGATCGTGACGTACTGTCCCGCCTTTTTCCAAAAATATTACCCAATGAAAGGGAGGAGTCTTAGATTGACATTTCTTAGAACCAGTGGAAACACTGCTCTCCCCAGCCACTCAAGAACCGCCGGAGTTCCTCTTCCTTCCACCTCCCGCGGGATTTTCGGGCAAACAAGCCACAGTTCTCGCGAGGACACGCCGAACGTATCTCTTTTCCTGAGGCAGGGCTGTCACGTGACTCGCTCTTGTCC
>LOJH01005915.1:3943-26283 GCA_001685095.1 Ellobius talpinus | reverse complement strand
CCCAGCAACCACGTGGTGGCTCACAACCATCTGTACTGAGATCTGGTGCCCTCTTCTGGTGTGTGGGCATACAATACAGAATATTGTATATATAATAAATATTTAAAAAAAAGAAATGATCACAGTCTCTATCATATGCATATATGAATAGCTTAGTATTGAGTTGAAATTATAATTAGTAAATGAGACAAAAAAGGAAAGAAACTGTTAAGTTGAGAGTGTAGCCCCCAGCCCCTAGCATCCATCCCAGCCTCTCTGGCCTGGGAGTTGTATTGGTCTGGACTCCAAATCCCAGCATGCCAGGGTATTTAAGTGAGCTCCTAAAGGAAAAACATGTGGTTTTCGGGTCTGCATGGGCTCCCTGCTGTCCTGTCTCCCCACCATGTGCTCGGCCACCCGAGAGCGTCATTCTTAATAAAATGATGGACAGTTTGATTCAGTTTGATTTGACCTAATTGGATTTTTTGTGCAGGTGGAGCTGCCCTTTTCTTATTATTTTTACTTATCAGAAACTTTATGACAAAATAATCTCTCCTTTGGATGCGGCTCTGCACAATGAGGCAGCACTGTTACAGTTAGGAAACAGTAGTGCCTGGTTTAGTATACTTAAATATATTAACTCTCACTGAAGTCTAGTACATTCCATTAAAATTTTTACATTATAACAGAAAATAGTAAGTTGAATTGAGAAAATTATATTAAGATATGGTTGGGCTAGAGGTGTGGCTCAGGGTTAACAAACTCAAGCTGTGGGTCATCTCCCACAACACAAGCACACAGAGAAGGGTTGGGGGCCTTGCTTCTTTAGTATAAGACTATAGAATGTCTTTACAATTTAGAACGAGACATGGGCCAGCCTTAGCTTTGCTTTCTGTAAGGAGAAAGCACAATGCATGTGTGCTTTTGTCCAATAAGTAGCTTTTTTTTTCACCCTAGTTCATTTGAAACTTGGAATGCAATATCAGAAACATTATACATAGTAGATTAATGATGAATAGTGTGTTTTATCTTTTTGTTTTGCTTTTGAGATAGGGTCTCACTCTGTGGCCCAGGCTGATCTGAAACTTACTCTACGGTCCAGGAAGACCACCGTCTTGCCTCCGCTTAGCCTCCTGGGTGTAGGGATTATAGACATGTACCACTATACCAAGCAGTTTTGTCCTGTTTCATTTTTCTATTTTAATGACATTTATTTATTTGTTTGTTTTGTGTGGGTGTGTCATGATGTGTATGTGTGTGTGTCATGGTGTGTGGAAGTGTGTGTCGTGTATGTGTGTCATGGTATGTGGTGTGTCATGTGTATGTCACCGTGTGGGTGTGTCATGGTGTGTGGAAGTGTGTGTCGTGTATGTGTGTCATGGTATGTGGTGTGTCGTGTTTGTGTGTGTGTCATGGTATGTGGTGTGTCATGTGTGGGTGTGTCATGGTGTATGTCACGGTGTGGGTGTGTCATGGTGTGTGGAAGTGTGTGGAAGTGTGTGTGTGTGTCATGGTATGTGGCGTGGCGTGTTTGTGTGTGTGTCATGGTATGTGGTGTGTCATGTGTGGGTGTGTCATGGTGTATGTCACGGTGTGGGTGTGTCATGGTGTGTGGAAGTGTGTGGAAGTGTGTGTGTGTGTCATGGTATGTGGCGTGGCGTGTTTGTGTGTGTGTCATGGTATGTGGTGTGTCATGTGTGGGTGTGTCATGGTGTGGGTGTGTCATGGTATGTGATGTGCATGGTGCTCTAGTTTGATCTCTGCTGCTGTGATGAAACACTGACCAAAAGAAACAATTTAGGAAGAGAGTCTTATTTGTCTTAAGAGTAGTCCATCATCAAGGGAAATCAAGGCAGGAACTAAAGTAGAATCCTGGAGGGACACTGCTGATTGGCTTGCTCCCCATGGCTTATTCAGTTTGTATTCTTCTATAGCTCAAGACTACCTGCCCCTGGCTGGCATCACCCACAGAGAGTTGGGCCTTTCCACATTATACATTAATCAAAAAAACTGCTCACAGGCCAGGGTGATGGAGGCAAATTCTCATTTGCAGTCCCCTGTTACAAAGTATCACATTGATCAAAAAAAAACAAAGTAAACCAAAAACCAAAATGCCCTAGTGGAGGTCAGAGAACAGCCTTCAGAGTCAGCTCTCCCCACTGTGTAGATCTTGGGTTTGGAACTCCGGTCCTCAGGCTTAGCAGTTAGCTCCTTACCTGCCTCTCTGGCTCACCTCTACAGCGCTCCTCACAGTCTCATGTCTTACCTTTTTCTTTGTAGCACTGTTGATGAGTACTCACCACAAAGGAAGGTAGGTAAATGCTTTCCTATCTGCAGGGGAGCAGGGAGGGGATCTGGCCTGGAGAGCTTGCCCTGCCTGATTTGGCATTTTAAAGTCTCAGAACTTCCCTACTGTTACCAAACTGATAGAATTTTGAATTTTAAACTGCTCATATCCCTCCCTATAAATCGAAGAAAGAATCTTAGCTGGAGGATTTTCCTTACTCTAAGAGTAAGAAAGTCTTCTGAAAATTTTCAGCATGACAGGGAGATGGTAGCAAGTTTGTTGTATTTCCATTGAACTTGGTGAGGGGGAATGTAGGAGAAGACATTGGTCAGTGTCTGGGAAAAGGTGGGTAACCATAATTAACCAATGACGAGAATGTGAAATGACCTCGCAAAGTTCTTCTGCGCAAACTGGAAAAGGCAGGAGCTGAGATTGCTGTAACTGTCTCAGAACTTGCGCTGGGATGAAGAAAGTGTCTTCCTAAAGAACTGTGAATGTTTCTGAGGTGTCCTCTGCACCAAATAGACTGAGGGGCTTTTTGCTTGGATAGCTCTTTTGGAATGTGCTGTAAATAGCTGTGACTTTTCAAAGGGCAAGGGTACATTCATTCATTGTTCTTTCTCCCTTTTCACAGAGTAAAGCCCTTTTCCACCAATTCAGTCTTAAGGAGAACTGGCTGCAGCATAGAGGAACTGTGGCTGAAGCAGAGGAAAGTGAGTAGGCACACGAGAGGGCCAGCATCCTCCTCCAGGAATATATCTTGCCTACAACTGTCATTTCTAGGCATCATTCCTCTTTAACAAGAATGTTAATATCAAATATCATGGCTTTATTTTCTTGGTTTGAATGTTAATTTTGTTAATGTAGTGTTCTTTCAAAGACCAGGATATTCTTAATTGGAGAAGCAAGAACAGGAATGTGTGCACAGAGCCAGCCCTCTTGCATTCTACAAAATACACTGGAAACTCAGCTTTTTCTTCCCTGAGCCTTCCTTCTGGCCTGACTACCCATGATCCATGGTTCATGATTGACCAGAAGGGCCACCAAAGCCAGTGTGCAGGGACTTACCTGAGTTGGTCCCTGAGATTTAGAAGAGCAAATTTGCAGAGAATAATGAGAGGATGGGTGTGAGAGACAGTCATCTGAAGCTCCAGGGTACTCAGTCAGTGGTCCTTGCCTGATGGGGCTCACAACATCGCTTGCGGCTAGAGGCATTCAGCAAGTACAAGGGTTGCCTTGTGAGCAACCTGGAGGTGCTTGTGTGCTTTCAATTAGATGCTCTTATAGCAGAGCCTATGTGGTGACAGAGGTCCCCTGTTTGAGTAGAGGTTGAGTCAGGGCAGGCCGAGAGAAGGAATTGAAATGCCTGCGCTGTTGTGAACTTGAGAAGCTTTCCACTCATCCTCCTCTGTGTGCTAAAGGATCAGTGTTTACTATTTGTTTGAATTTTCTAACAATTCCAAAATAAATTGTCCTAATGAGAAACCAAGAAACAAAATCTGTCCTGAAGCATAGGCTAATGCCTGCAGCAGCAAGGGTTGTGTTGTGTTGTGTTGTGTTGTGTTGGCTCTCATCTGCCCCAAATGAAAGAGCAAATGCAGTTACCTTACCTCCTAATGCGCTAACCGCTGACCTTCCTTGTCCATTTCTCTTATAATTTAATTGTGGAGTTTGCTAAGCTGAGCTTCAAAGAGACTTCAGTATGGCAAAGCCCCAGGCTCTTCTTGTTTATCAGTTTACTACGCAAGGACAAACTCAGTCTCTAGGTAGTAATTTATAGACTGGATCTTTACTCAAAATCTCCATTTCCCTAATGAAAGAGTAGGAGGAGGAAACCTCTCTCTTTCTCAAGTCTGCTGACAAAACATGAAGTAATGATTTGTCAAAAGCTATTGATCTAGTGGCACAGCTAACCAAAGCAAAGACTCGAGTACCTGGTGCTGGCAGTGTATTTGTTTGAGGCTCTATGGTAGCAGTTCGCTCTGGGCTTGCTGCCTTTGCATTTCTAGAAAACCATCCTTGAGTTAATTTTGTGACATCATTTACATAGCATATAAAATTTCCATTAAATCTGTAACCCCCTGCTTATTTTTGAGAAACTATAGAAGTTTGTCTGAGGATATTGTTGTCCTGTTCAGTCTAAAGAAGCTAGCATTTGCATGCTAAAGGAAGCTGTTGCAGAAAGTAACAAGTCGGTGACACTGGTCGCTACTAAAACTATCTCTGCTTTGCAAATCATGAAAAGACTTTTTTCCAGAGCCCAATCATCTTGACGGTGATAATACCCTACTAATCATTAATAACACTGCAAACATTAAAAGGAAATTTTCCAAAGCTAGAAATATGACCTCCATTTAAAACCTCAAACGCAAGTGGATATGGGTCGAGGCTGAGGCTCATTCAGGCTCATTCGTAAATGACTGAGAAAGCTGCACACAAGAACCAAGGCAAATGGCAGACTTTCATATCAGCTTCCAAGAATTCCAATAGCAAGTGTGCAGTTCTTGATTGGGCCACTGAGATGGTCCTGAAATGGAGTGCAAAATAAAAATGTATGCATTAGACATTTTAATATGCTGCTTTGGGAGATCTTCATAGCTCTCAAGGAAGGGGTTCAAAAGTACAGTATTTGGAGCATGGTTTTCGTGTCCTCTGACCAGGCAGTCTGTCACCAGCTAATGCTGGTGTGACTCAGGGACCCTTGCAGTATGAAAAGCCATACTCCTGCATGGTCCCTGCAAGCATGTGCTGACAAGCTGGACCCTTGCATCCTCATATCCTAGATGCGTCTAGCTGCACACACTTTTCGCTTAAGACAACGGCAAGGTAGATACCTTAATTAGAAAAGTCTGTGGCCTCGTGATCACAATTCTCTGGTTATGAATTGTTCTTTTGACTTCTGCAGTTTTTTGCCATGTGTACATAACGGAGCACTCCTATGTCAGTGTGAAGGCAAAAGTTTCCAGTACAGCCCAGGAGGTCCTGAAGGTTGTGGCTGAGAAGCTGCAGCGTGCTGAAGAGGATCTGGCTCTTGTGGCCATCATGTTCTCTGGAGGTAAGTTATTTTCTTTCCTTGAATATTAATCTTCCACTGGATCTCCACCAGGAGGAAGTAGAGTAGGCCATGCTGCTTCTCCTTTCTCTGCTTGCAGCTGGATGACCACAGCAACAATATAAAGTGCCTACCAGAGGTGTTTCCATGACAACAGTGGGGTAGTGCTGGATACTGAATTTCCTCCCTTGAATTGAATAGGAAGATGTGCCAGTGTTTTGAAATGTATTGAAAGCTTTTTGTGTTTTTTAACATTAGATAAGCCTTCCATTTTTGTATTTAAATTAACTTCAGGATATGTTAAAGGATTTAATTACTGTACAGGGAGGGGGTATCATCTTGCTGGCTGAGAATTGAATATTTAGACTTTTAAACAACAGGAAACTGTAAAGTAAGCCACAGCTCACAGGCAGTGCTCTCTCAGGTGCACGTGGTGAGCTGGGCTTTGTCACAGCTTCTCCTGTTGGGCCTTATTTGTCCTACAAGGAAGCTTTATTGTCTGTCTTGAATAAATCATGCAGATTACAAGCTGACATTGTTGATGTGTGCAACCTGGGCAAACCCCCTTGTTTTCACTGGAGCCTGCCAGATTACAATGTCACGGCCTCCTTCTGGGCTTACACTCTTTATTAACTATCTCATTAACTAACCGTGAGGAAAATTTGGAGAAGGTAACTGAGCATGGTCAGTTGAAAGTGGAAGCACCACATTAACTAATCAGCCAGTCGGTGTTGGGGGAGGGGAGCAGAGACAAGACATTCCTGTTTACTCCCAGTAACTGTTCTACAGGGAGAGATGGACTCCGAATATATGTAAAGATAAAGCATTATGAAACAGATCATTGTTCCTGCCTGCTACCTTCTTGCTCACAGGCTGGTCAAATAGTCTGACAAGTCAATCCATTACATATACAAAAATTAAAAATTAAAAAAACCACAAAGCCAAAGCCATTCCCTATAAGCCTAATAGAGTCCTTCCTTTCCTAGAACTCTCATTGTACAGCTTAACAAAACACCATCCAGGGTTGAGGGTGTAGCCCATTGGTAGAACACAGGTCTTGTATGTACTTGACTCTGGGTTGAGCCCCAGAACACTTCTAACCCCAAATTATCTATGAGAAATAAAAGCAAAAATTTGCAAAGCATGTTAACCCAATGAACTTCAATAAGGAAATGATTTGGGGGTGGGAGTTGTTTGCTAAAAACTAGAGATGGGAGCTAGAGAAATGGCTCAGCAGTTATAAGCATGTACTGCTCTTGTAGAGGACCCAAGTTCAGTTCCTAGCTTACAGCCATCTAAAACACCAGATCTAGAGACTCTTGACACCCTCTTCTGGTCTCCGTGGGTATTGCATGCACATGGTACACTAATGTGCATGCAGATAAACATTTATACACATGAAATAAAAATAAACAAAATCTTAAAATGCAAAAAAAGATATAGAGAATTTTTAAGAAATGAAAATCACTCCCAATGATGTGTTTGCTAATGAGCTGGAGGAATGCATGTCCTCAGAAGTTCTGAATTAATGCTATACTTCAGGGAGACGTGTTAAATGTGTCATGTATTCTAAAAGAACAAAACATTAAATGATTATAAGCAATATTAAACTTCATCAAAACATAATTTGCCTTTCAAGATAGTACCACTGTAGAGAACAACCCCTGGGCCTCCATTCAGACAGAGGGTGTGAGAAAAGACAGGCCTTCAAGAGAACTCCACAGCACAGTGAAGGCCCATGGCCCTTGGGAGCAGACTCATGCCAACCCAGAACCATGTGAGAATCTGGAAGCTAAAAAGGTGTCTTTTTTACCACCGCATGTCCATAGATGACTGGGAAACGCCATTTCCACACTGTTAGCATCACCAGTGTGGGCAGTGATATTCTGTGTGTGCAAGTCCTTTGCCTGTCATCAGCAGAGATGACAGGTTATCCTGAACTAGCCACAGATTTGGCAAGGTGCCATCACGTTCCATTCATTGAGTAGTTTTTATCGATTGGCTGGTTATGGGGGTCGGTTTTCTAGACTGATTGGTGGTGTGATGGTCTATAAAGAGCTTCCTTGCCTGCAGCTTATTGTCCTTCAAACAATAAATTGGGGTGGAGACAGGGCTTAATTGTTAATTAACTAGTCATTGCTGCAGGTAAGCTTGTCTTACAAATAATGTCTTCCCACTTCTGCAGAGAGAGCTGGCACCATGAACTGGGTTTTGTTTCATTTTGTTTTTGAGAACAGTTTAAGGAATTTGTTGATATTTCATGTTTTTTTTTTCTAAAAGAGACCAGTTGTTCACAAAGCTTCAACAGATTTCTAGATATTTTGTGTCCAAATATTTTGTGGTATCATAGCAGCCAACCCATTTTTACTAAGAGGCTAAAATTTAGTTTTAATCTTTGATATTTTGGTAGCCCCAGCTATTTGGAGCCATTTACTACCTGTGTTTACAGCCCACCACTGTTATAATGCTGACACATTGGTAATAAACTAGATGATCATTTATGTGCTCTGCAGTAACCAGAAATATTCAAAACAAAATTTGGCATTTAAGTTGATTAAGTTACATACAAAGTGTGTCTGTCACTCACACCAGTAACAAAAGTGCTGCCCTAGGGTGAATTATGTGGCCTCAGAACAAATTTTACTGTTATTTTATTCTTGTGTGCACATTTGGAATAGGACATTCATCTGTGAAAAGAGGGCTCAATCTGCAGGAGAGGGAAAGCTAGACTCAAACATTTTACAATAAGGAAGTTAAGCAGCCAACTCTCAAGAGCATCCAAGCAAACGGAGAATCAGCCTTTTAACTTACACGTAAAGCAGACCATTCATAAACTATAATAGGTGTTGTTCAGTGTACAAGCTTTATATCTAATTGTAGGGAGATATGTTGATTTATTTCTAAAAAGAGAATTGGTAAATAGTTTGGCAGTTGATGTCAAAGGCTTTGCAAACATCCCCTTTGCCCAGTAATTTCCCACTGGGAAGACTTTAAAACCTTGGAAGTGGAAGGGTTTATGTGCAAGGATTGTGTTATGGCTGTTGTCATAACAGACCATTTGTCAAGACACTCTGCTGTCAGGCCCTGTGTTAGTACTTAACATGTATTAATTTCTATAACCAGAAAAGGGAAACCATTAAATATTCAGCAGTGGAGGGATGACTAGATGGTGGTGTAATGGGGCTGCGTATACGATGAAACATGACATAGAAACAGCAAGTGGGTACGTGCTTCTAATGAAGTCACACTGTGCAGCCACGCGTGCGTGCATGAGCAAGTGTGCGTGCACTATAAGTACTGCTGATGTATGGACTCACATGGTTATTTTGGAGAGGGGATTATAACTCAAAGTCTGCTTACATTATTTTAAGTATTTTTCTTGGACAAGTTTTACAGGCTCACTTGTGTTTCTAATTACTCTTTTTTTCTTTTCTTTTTTTTAATAAAGCAAAGCATGAATTTCAGCCAAATGACTTGGCCGTTTCCAAATCCCTGGAGGCCTCAGGTCGGATATTTGTCTACCGGAAAGATCTAGCTGACACTTTGGTAAGGACTTCTGTGCTGGCACTTAAACACAGTGTCAGACTCAACAATATTTTCATGCTTTATTATTAAAAACATACATTAAACTATTTCCTCTTCCAGCCATGAGTACATGCCAAATGACGTGTTCTGTAAATCAGAGGCCTGACCTAATGGCTTTGTGGCCTTCCCTAAGATCAGTCTTGCTTTTGCTCCTTTATAAAGAATTAAAATAGTGACTCCCTGAGCCATGGAATCCTGATTTAGTCTCTTCTTTCTCTGGGGGAGCTATATGGGCACAGGGCTGAGAAATAATCCCAGATAGATTGGGAGGAGAAAAGCATGTACTCTTGAATGTTCTCCTTAAAGACAGGGTGGATTTTAGGCTTCCCTCAGTGAGATGAGTTGGTAACAATACCAGATGCCCTGAAGAGTAAGATTTTGAAAAAATGGAAATAAACCCACCCTTCAGGTTATTCTCTGTATACATTTCAAGAACATGTATGACTAAAAGGCCATCATTGGTATTTCCCAGCACTTCTTAGTAGACAATGAGTCTGATTTTATTCTTGCCCATCAAAGAGGACAGTCTGAAATGCAGCTATTGTGGGTTCTTCATAAGCCCACACTTTACCTGTCCACTGGACCCTCATTCTCTGCCACATAGCCACCTGGGATAGTCCCCCCAGGACTTTCTTCTACAGGGCCTCGCAGAGAGCCTAAGGTGGTCATGGGTGATGTCCCAATGGAATAAACGGGTACCCTGAGCAATGTCCTCAAAGGACCGAGACTCGATGCTGCCATCCAGGGTTTTCTACACCAGCTTTGGACACCATGCACATGTCTTTGTGGGAAGCAGATTTAGGGATTTTCTCTTCAGAGGATTCTACTTATAATAGACAATGGTTGGGGAAGACTACCATATGAGTCTACTCACTGTACCCGTTAGCACTTTCACACAGATAAACAAATCTTCCTTAGAATCACACCTTAGAGCCTGGAGGATTGAAATAGAGAAATATAAAATGTCAGCTGGCTGGGGCAGTGGACAGCTTTGAATAACCAGAAGGTAGCTAAACTGTGCTTAGGATCAAATTTGAGGGAAAATAGAAGGGACAAAAGGCCGAGTTAAGCTGTGATTCAGACGTTAGCCCATGCTGCAGTTTTCCCTTTGAATCCATTTCAGAGTGTTGTTCCATCCTAGCAGACAATCCCTTGAGACCTCAGCACCACAGAATCTGTGCGTTCACAGACTCAATGTCTTCTGACACAACACTGCATCCTACACCCTCTGTGGAGTGGCGAGGCAACTTGTGCTAGGCCGGCTAGCAAGGCAGTCAACCCTGGGGGAAGTCTGTGAAGGTCTTCTGTAGTTAACGTTTGTTTCAATAGGAAGCGTTTTCATAAGCATTAAAGTTCTAAAATGGCATGTTATCCATGTCATTTGTTTTTGCAGAATAAACTTATGTATGTTCTTACTGAGAATTAACCCTACGCACATCCTAGATGGCTAGCAAGCCCCAGTGCTCTCTCAGTGAGTGTCACCACAGCCGATTCCCAGTCCTTTTCTTTTTAAATCATTAATTCTTTGACTCTAACCCATAAGTGAGAAAATATGTATTTTAATTAGAAAATATCAGTTATTTTAGGGAAAATACCAAATTGTTTATTTAATAACTTCAAAAGTGATGATAGATTTAAAGCTAGGTTGGGAATTTAATAGACTCATGTCAGATTTTGAAGGGTGTACTGTTATCAACCTCAGAGTGATTAGCCCTCATCTCCATCGGGGGCATTTGTTACAGAGAATATATTAACTAGCCACATGGGCTCTAAATAAAATAGCTTTTATTTTTATTCCATGTTAGATTTTCCACTTTCCAAGGGCAGTGTAATAAAATTTGTAAGCATGTGTCAGAGATGAGACTAGCAAAGCGTGCTTCCTGTAAAAGCCATGTCTGCCTTTATTGAGGTGCTCGTGACATTTCTTTTGTTTGTTTTTATACTAACCCTGCTGGCACATTAATTCTTACCAGAAGCCAAAGTGATTCCAGGGCTTTCGCTTTCATTATGCTGTCTGTCAGGGCTGTGTTTTATAATCAGATTTGTGGGTGTGTGGATGTGTGTGAGCTTCTGGTAGTAGGAGAGGGGGAGGGGCAGGCCAACTGGGCAATGTATCCTTGATCATGTCCTGCTGTGCCAGGGCTGTTTCCTACATTGGCTGTAACTCACTGACGGTGATGAGAGGAGGAAAAATATTAAGTGCTCTCAGAAAGGACTGCTTTTCTAATCTGGGTTCCTAGAATCTTCCTATGTGCAGCCAATTCACTGTGAAACATTTGGGAATTACTGAAGATCCTTTTGCTTCTGTCTGTCGGTGTAGAATCCTTTTGCAGAAAATGAGGAATCACAGCAAAGTTCAATGAGGATTTTGGGAATGAACACTTGGGACCTTGCTCTTGAACTGATGAGTTTTGATTGGAGTCTGTTCAACTCAATCCATGAGGTAAGCAGGGATAAAAGAATGGAATCAATAATGTTGTTTTAACTTTTAACTGAATGGTTTGTTGTTGTTGTTGCTTGTCTTGAGACATTTGTGTAGTGATATAGTTATGCTAGGGTGTGGTCTAAAAGCTGTCTGGAGGAGTTAAAATATATTGAAAATCTAATACATCCTTGGAAAGTCAGAATATGTACCATGCTTTCTTTGCTTCTTGTTCAATCATGTGTTTGGTGTGAGTAAGTGTGGACATGCTGGGTTTATATGTTCAGACACATGTAGGCAGGTATAAGATCTGTAGGGATGTGGTTGCATAGATTTATACCAATATATGATGCTGTAATGAGATTTAAAAGTAATTATACCTTTGGTGTTAGGATTTCCATATGTAAATATACATATATATTTATATTTGTATGCATGCATTTATGCGCACACATCCATCCGTTTACTTAAGAATATCTCATAAATTTGCCACGTGGTGATGGTGCACATCTTTAAGCCCAGCACTGGGGAGGCAAAAGCAGTCGGATCTCTGTGAGTTCGATGCCAACGTGGTCTACAGAGCTAGTTCTAGGTCAACCATGGCTTCCCAAGAAACCCTACCTTGAAAACAAAAAAAATCATATTTCATAAATTTTATAATATGCTATGAAATTTCAAATACTATCTTATAAATTACATTTTTATGTGTATGACATCTCCTTTGGAGACAGATTATAATGTTTATAAATTATATGTTAGAACAAAGTGCTACTGACAGTTTGGTGGTAGCAAGTCTCACAGAAGCCAGGAGATAAAAACGCTGCAGGTACCCGTGTGTGTGGCACATTCGTCTCGCATGGAGAGCAGCGCTTCTTTCTGGGGAGCCCTGTCCGTCTGCGGGGATCTCACGGCTGCTTGCTCTCAGTGTGCCGTATCTGTCACAGTTGTTCATAGTTTCTCATTAAACACTTTAGCATTATAATCCAGTTTGAACTCACTCAGACTGGATGACTTGCGTCTTTAGGAGTGTCAGTCAGGTGGGATCTGCCTCTGCTTGTGCAGTGGCGAACTTGATGACTCCTGAAGACAACACATGCACCAAGTTAAAAATGAACCTCTCCATGGCTTTGTCTGGTTACACTAAATAGTTACTGGTCTGGGCTTGCTTTTGTGAACTTTTGCAACCCACTCTTAATTTCCACTTTATTTCTGTCTATGATCTTAAAATGTCTTTAAAACACTGATTCTCAGAGAGTACCAGAATCAGCACCAGCACCTGAGGACCTGTTAGAATTAAAGATTTTCAAAGCCCACACATAGGCATGCTGGTGCCCACCTATGGTCCTCTTTCCTCAAAAGCCTAAGGCCAGAAGATCAGGAAGCCACGGGTCCAAGACAACCTGGGAAATGTGGTGAGACTTAGTATCAAAGGATGTTTCAGCCCCTCATAGACTTCTAGTCAGATATGTGGGAAGAGGTCCAGTAACCTGAACCTTACCAGTCAGTGCTCAGGGTGGCTCACAGGACCACCTTAAAAATCTGTTCCCCATTGGATCCGATGTGCGGGAGCAAATACTGGTGTCATTAGTTGTCTTATTTAGTAAGTAGAAAGGAGGGAGGGCGCGCGGGAGGGAGGAAGGAAGAAGGCTTTTGTGTGTAAGGGTTCTAGGTAAGTATTGGTGACGAAACACACTGGAAGCCGAAGGTAAGCTCGCTTGAGTAGACTGTAGTTGTCCGCCATATTTCCTGTCAACACCTGAAGGATATGGGAGTGACCTCTTGAAATGGCTCATAAAGTGACTGAATTTTGCATCAGCTTGACTTGGGCTAAAAGTTAACATGTTTCTTTCAGCAAGAGCTGATCTACTTCACGTTCAGCAGGCAGGGAAGTGGGGAGCACACGGTGAACCTCAGCCTTCTGCTCCAGAGATGTAATGAGGTCCAGCTGTGGGTGGCCACGGAGATTCTGCTCTGCAGCCAGCTGGGCAAGCGTGTGCAGCTGCTGAAGAAATTTATCAAGATTGCTGCTCAGTAGGTTTCTAGTGGGGAACAGTGATATGCTCATATTTCCTTGAGAAAGTGTGATGTTTCGGGGTTTTGTTTTGTTTTACATTTTGCAATTATAAGAAGGGTTGGGATAGTGCAATGTAATACTGAGTTAAGTGATTGAAAAGGTCTGTTTTTGAATATTTTTGTCTTTTCATTGGAAGTTTTCATGTCTTAAAGTGTCAAAATAGCAAACTCGAGCACTGAGCTGTCTGCTTAGAAGCTATAATCAGGTAGTGAGTTCTTGTACAATATAGCTAGTGATACTGCCAGTCGGCTAGGAAGATGAAAGATGATGTGTGGTGGGGGTCTCGTGGAAACTCAGAAACACTATAGGATCTCTGTGAGTTAGAGACTAGCCTGGTGTGCATAGTGAGACCATATCTCAAAAAAATATAAAAACAAATCAAATAAGGCACTTATCAATTGAAACAAGGGTGTCTGGTACCATGGTACCTCTGGCCCCCACACAGCAGAGGATGAAGCACAGACACACACACCCCAAACATGCACATAAATAAATTTAGAGTATTTTTTGCACATACGTTATTTTGGGAAACATTGAGGGTAGAGTAATTGCTGTTTGTCTCTCTGTTGTTTGACACATTTAGAATGTGGGTGCAGACTCTGAGATCCTCCACTGGGCAAAGAAATCCATCCCCTGTTATGTAGACATGAGGAGTATCTTTACATAAGGAGGAGATTTTTTCTGATTTGGCCTACACAGCCAGAGCTGGTCAGGCCTATGCAGCCAGAGACAGAAGCAACAGAATCCAGAAGGCCTTCTTCCCCATGTGCCCCTGTGCTGTAAGGAGGCTGTCATGCATTGTACTCTGGTGGGATTGTACTCCATCCAAGGGAGCTGCTTGAGCCCGGAGGTTTCCTGCCATGCAAGTATATTGTAAGTTTAATCCATCTTACTCAATAATTCAATCTTTTGTAAGTAATTTTTAAAATATAGCCTGATTTTGAATATTATTTTTCATAAGACAAACTTTAAGTTACTTCAAACTTGTTTTGATTTACTTGTTTCAGGCTTAACTTTGACAACATATACAGAAGGCTATTGAATGAGAGATAGAAATTGGTCTCTCCATCCAAGCTTGTCTCTGTAAATAAATTATGTTTATATTGAGCATGACTGACCATTAATTTGTATATCTTAATTATCTTTAACAGTTTACAGTGTTACTCTTTTTTTATAAGATTAGGATTTTATATGAGCCTCAAAAATATAATTCTGAATTAAAGATCCTTTTGTGTCAAAATAAACTTTAAACCATAAATACAGTCCACAGAGAAAACGAGAACTTTATTTCCATGATCCTTTTATAATGTACTTTTACGAAATGCTAGGTTTATTTTATATGACTCAGTTTCAAAACAACCCATCTTGGAAGCCTGGTATTGACTCATTGGTCTAATAAAAGGTAGTCATGTAGAGTGATTACTAGAGGGGTCCATGGACCTCATTTTATGGGTATGGCCTTAGTTGATTTATATAATATGGTCACCTTAACCGTGATGGCAGTGAAGTCACATGGTATGCTCTTTCTTGACTCTTAGTGAAGATGGTGGCAAGCCACTTGGTTGTTATTACTCCAAGGTGAGCCCATGAATCACACACTTTTTCCTAAATAAGAGTTGGATTCACGTTACATCGTGGTTTGCTACAGCAAGTTAATTTTATCTATACATAGACTTTTTAAATCACAGTCGATGAATTTATAAATTCTGAAGTACAGAAAGTTAAAGTTTCAACAAAAGCTTTAAACAAAACCAGAAAAAAAAAATGGGGGATAATTCAGACAGTTAAATCCTTTCCCATTTGTAACCCTAACAGAAAAGTTCACTTCTTCGTTCTTCTCCAGCAGAATTCCTTTCATAGCTGTTCTGTTTAGTTCTCCTTTTTGGTTATTTTGGGGCTTTGTTTTTGTTTTTGTTTTTCGAGACAGGATTTCTCTGTGTAGCTCTGGTTCTCCTGGAACTCATTCTATAGACAAGGCTGACCTCAGATGCAGAGATCCACCTGCCTCTGCCTCCCAAGTACTGGGATTAAAGGCGTGTGCCACCACTGCCTGGCTTGTTCTCCTTCTCCCTGTCAGAGTCAGGTGGCCAGCCTGACACAGAACAGAGACTTTGGAAGAAACTTTTAAGCAAACATGCTTGGGTCTGGAGCACATGGACCAAAACCCAGCTCCAGAGCCACCTTCTCAGTACAGTAGAACAGCATAGGCGGCTTTCCACGCCCAAAAGACAATTAAATCTCTGGAAGTCTGAACCCAGTGATCTGCACTGCCATAACCAGTGTGTGTGCATCTGCAGATGGAGCAGACAGCCTGAAATGCTTTACCTCCTAGATACTAAAGATAAAAGCAGGATTTTCTAGGTTTTGGGAGGCATAAATACAAGTAAGACAAAAGCATAAGGCAAAAAGTTCTATGGTATCTCAGGAACAGATACAAGATATCTGAATATACAGATATTCAGCCCAGCAGGAATAGCAGCCAGCAGACATCCTGGCTCTGGGTATGGTTGTAAGTCAACTGTGAGTTTCATGGGAAAGGCAGGACCATGTTGTCGTTCTTGTCATCTTATGAAGTTACATAAATCAGTTTAAGTATTGGAAATAAAAGGTTCCAAATCTGGGCCAGCAGTAGCTGTTTGCTCAGTGCACATTGAGGCCATATTTGCATTAAAAGGCGAAGGAGAGTCACCTGCAGACAGGTCAAAGGGGTGTCTTTTCAGTATAGAAAATTTGGAAACCCTGGCTTGGCCCAGGACCAGGTACAGGCAGGGGTCAATGTCCAGTTGAGTAGAGCATCCCATCCCCTACATCTAGAAATGACCACATGCCCCCAGAACATAAGGGCGTCACCAACCTATACAATTCCAGGGTAAAGGAGCCACAGGGCCAGTGGAAAGTTGTCAGAACGTGTGGTCTCCTAGCCAATGGAAAACTCCCGTTCCCTTTAATAGAGTGGACCTTAGGAAAGTTTCAGTACGTTGAGCTCCAGTGGTCTCCAAAACCTAGCTAGGTACCTCAGAGTTAGATCCATGGTTACCTAGTTCCATTGTTTTTCTGTGTTGTGTGTGTTCTGATCCAATGCAGCATGGCCTCTCACCTAGGTCAGACTGTATCAGGGGTAGACAGTAAGGTGAGAGAGGAAGGATCGAGACACAGAATGAAAAGATAGGGCTGCCAGAGAGAAACCTGCGGCCCTGCTGGAGCAGCTGGTAGGCTGCTCTGTTCCATCCTGGGTCTTCAGTACCATGGTTAGATTATTTTTAAAAGGCAGAGAAGGAAAAGGCAGGAAGAAAGGAAGCAAGCAAGCGGGCTCCGTCTGACCTTAGGCAGGACCACGTTTATTCATGGTGAGGGAACATCTTGCCACCCATGTGTGTGGCTGGCAAAATGCCTACAGAGAAAGATGGGCCATAGTCGCTTACATAGATGGAAATGGGAAGGAGTGGCTTCTGTAATCCTCCAGGAAACTGTCATTAACACTGAGTTTTAGGGAATCAGGTCAAGGAAAATAGCCTCTGCGCTTCAGTTTAGATGAAGCCACGTGGGTTTAACTACATGGTGCCTGATACGGCTAAACCTACCACTCTGGAACTGTGCAGGGCTGAATGTGCGTCAGCCTGGCTTGTTCAGAAAGTGCAGGGTGATCTCTTGTCGTGGGTGTGGATCTGGATGAGGCCTTGTGGGAAGTCAGGCTTCCTGCTACAAGGTCCTGTCGCTCAGCATGTAGAACAGAGCAAAGGGCCCGGGACAGGATCTGGTCCGTCCTGGCTTGGGAGAAGGAAAGGCTGCATCTCAGGAGTGTGGGGACGGAGATAGGAAACACTGGTGAAAGGAGCCTTTGCTGCTCTCTTTGTTTTCTGGGTGAGAAGAACACTCTTTCCATGGAGGGCACACTGAACATGAGCTCAGCAGAACAGCAGCCTTTGTGAGCATGATGAGCCCCGTGTTCAGTTGGGAGGAAGTTGTAGGAGACGGCTGGCTGGCAAAGGCAGAGTCTGTGGCCAAGCGACCGATAGGCCCAGAACTTGCTTTAAGAACACTCTCCTACAAGTGGAAAGGAACCTGGCCAAGGGACCCAGAAGCAAGAGACTGAGGCAGTACCTGTCTGAGGTCTGCTGTGATTGGATGGAAGAGCAGGTAAAGGTCTGTACCCTAGGCTGACACTTTTGTGCTGAGTGGGGCTTTTATTAGTGGTTTTGTTGTTATTTGCTTGTCTGTTAACTCAGCCGCTGTATTCTAAAATGGGCTCTGAGATTCCTGAAGGTGGAGTTTATGGTTTACGGTTTCTTAGAACACAGTTAGATGGAGAAATAGGACATTGGGGCTCCAAGGAGTAAGGTGGCACCCGGTCCTTCCTCAGGACAGGACTGGATCTAGCCTGGGGAAGTGAAATATATTCCTGTCTTCTCCTGTGGCGCAGTGCTCCTGAATTATTTATGGTAAGGGTCTCTCTCCCAGCCCATGGAACAGAATGGCAACTGAAACATAAAGTTAAATTCCCTGTAATCACACTGTAGGAAGAACCCAGGGAAAACACCAATTTCCACAATCATGAAGTGTTTTCCCTGCCCAAGGCATCCGATTTGCATATTCATGTTTCCCTCCTTCTCACTGTCCCCATCCCCCACCTCTGTGGATTCAGTGCCTTTTCTCTCCTCACTCAGACAAAGGAATGGTTGCTGGACTGGGACGCTTAGTGTCTGGAAGCCTACTCTCATCTCGGAATGAATGGCCTTGTAACAGGATTCCAGGCCTGACTGGCATCTAATTTCTGTTCAGAATCAATTTGTCTCGTGCAGAAATTGTGTCTATATTAATTTAATTTCTTTTTTCAAAACAAATTCAGATGGTATGTGTGGGTGTGAATTTTATGACTAAAATGAAGCTATGTGGACCTGAAGAAATGGTGTGAACAGTGAAAGATGGAAACCATATAAAAACATGGAGATAAATGGTGCTGAGTGGAAAGGCTTCATCATGAAAAATAACCATTTACCTAAAAGGTTTTTTTCAGCCCCAGGACTTGCTCTGTGCATGGTTTGCTGTGCATCAAGCAGTTGGATATACACAGTAAAACAAATGAGTAGATATGTACACCAGCCTTAATGAGCTTCCTCTCTGATGGCGGTAATAGCCTATAGGGCCTCCCTTGTGTGGGAGGACTCGGGTGGGCAGTAGATTGGAGCATTCTCACTGACAGGAGTTCCAGTAGAGGAGAGACGGAGCTAACTCAAGCTTTCCTGTCTGCTATGAACTCTATAGTGAAGAATGAGGGAAGTGAGTGGCAGAAGAGAAGTGGAGTCAGTGCTAAGCCTTAGGCAGCAGAAAATCTCAAAATAATCATAGACAGGAGGCACCTTCCTTCAGTGTGTTCATAGAATATGCCACACACGGCCATTAGGGGTGTGGAACATTGACAGGAGACCAGAGGAAGAATCAGCAAGTCTGGGCTCCAAGGGCCTCAATCCTAGGTATAGGAACTGAAGGCTGCATCAGAACTGGGCAGACTTGGGGACCAGCCATAGCAGAGGGGGCTTAGTAGTGGTGTGCCTGTGTTCAAAATATCTTCTGCTCTGGTGTGGAGACAACAGTGTCTTTCCAGCTCCTCTCCACTGGGAGAGAACTTTCTTCCCTGCGTGGAGTCCAAGTACAGGTAGACTGGAGCAAGTGTGTGGTTCATGAGGCAGATAGGACCTGCTAGAACACAGCCCATTCTTACTCACCCTAGTGCCGCTAAAAGGCACAGCTTTGGAAGACAGCATATATTGGAACCTTCAGCTGGCAGACACTGTGAAGCTGAAGCCAGTCTAAGCTATATAGTAAGTTCCAGTACAGGCTGGCCTGCATAATGAGGCTCCATCTCAAAACAAACAAAACTAAACAAATAAAAATCAAAAACACTTTTCACATTTATAGCTTTTGTACCATCATGTAATACCCGGAAGACCAATGAAAAAAATCACAAGTAAGTGAAAAGTTTCATAACAAAGATTCCCAATACAGTATTCTGTGTAACAGGGAAGAATTGAAACTAGCAAAGGCTACACTAGGAAAACTAAGTAAGAAAAATATGAAACATGGTTTTTTTAAGATTTTATTTATTATGTATACAACATTCTGCCTCCATGTATGCCCNTCATTACAGATGGTTGTGAGCCACCATGTGGTTGGTGGGAATTGAACTCAGGACGTCTGGAAGAACAACCAGTGCTCTTAACCACTGAGCCATCTCTCCAGCCCCATGTTCTCTTTTTAAGAGACAAGATCTTCCTGTATTTCTAGACTGGCCTTCAATTCTCATTGTAGTAGACGATAACCTTCTTGGACTTCTGAATCACCTGTCTTCACTCCCAGTGCGGGGATTACAAAAGTGGTCATCTTATTTTCTTATGTTTATAAATAAGAATTTGGATCTCTATCCCATAATATATGTATATACTCAGATAAACAGATGAAAGATGATGGATGGATGGATGGATAAATGGATGGACAGACAGAAATGGATGGGTGGGTGTGGATGGATGGATGGACAGACAGAGATAGACAGACAGACAGACAGACAGACAGTGTTCTGTCTGAATGAATGTAAGAACTTAGGCCTGTAAGGTGAGAGGGACACACCAGCCAGATGAACAAAAATCACAGGGATTAATAGCTGAGGAGAGCTGCAGGAGCCGTCCATGGCGGATGAAGAGAAGTGGCCATTTCAAAGCGCAATTGCTGAACTCATAAATGTGCATAAATGAATGTTAGAGGAGGAAGGGTCTCCTGCAGTGTCAGGAAGGATTTTCTTGAGGGTAGAGAGGAGCCCAAGAGCCATAAATCCTTTCTTTTGCATTAGAAAGAGTTGGTTGAGCCATAGCTTTCCGTGGACAGTGACTGACGGTTGTGTAGGCTGAAGTCGTGTCCCAGAAGTCTTAAGGGCTTCGTCAGTGATAAAGCAAACAGTGCCCACTGTTTGAAAGAATGCCTGCTCAGTCCCCACTCTCCTTTCTTCGCAGCTGCAAAGCCCAGCAGAACCTGAACTCCTTCTTCGCTATTGTGATGGGTCTCAACACGGCCTCTGTGAGCCGGCTGTCACAGACCTGGGAGGTGAGCCTGGGGCTTTCCACTGGGAGTTGGGGTGTGGATGTGGGGCAGAATGAAACACTCCAGGGGTACTAGAAATAAGTAGATCTAAGTAGTTTAAATGAGACAAATTCTGCTTGACTAAAAGTATTTTTAGTAGGACTGTGACAAGGTGATAGGAACCATTTCTATCAAATGGTCTTTAAATGATCTTTAACATGATTCTTTAAAGTGTCTGAAGAAGATTTTTGAAAAGTTAAATGTTTTAAATTTCTCTTCGCCCTCCTCTGCATTTCCTGAAGGCAACTCTAGCTCCATGCTGGCTAGACATTCTCCAGTCTGCTCTGTGGAGCGAGGTGTGCACAGAGATGAATAGGGTACTGGCCTGAGATGCAGAGATGAAGTTGAGCTTCAGTGCCCCCCATTTGCAGACCTTGGCCATGTATAGCTTTTCAAAATTGCCAAAGTAATCTTGCATTCTAATTTTCTTAAAGAGGACTTTCTATATCTATAGAAAGCTTAAGGCCTCCCAAATTCTAGTTCTGCTTCTGTAGATGGTGAAATCTGCTTGCACTATGAGATGCAGGAGACCAGTGTAGTGCTCCAGAGGATATGTGGCAAGAACCAAATTAGGAGAGCCAGAACTTAGCCAGAAGCATCAGACTGCCTCTCCTGCAGCCCCACCCTGCTTTCTTCCTTTCTGTGGGCTTTTGTCCCCTTGCTCTCTGTCTCTGCTGACTGGCTCCCTCAGCCTGCACTGTCTCTCTCCTCACCTCTCTCCAATACTCAGGTCATTGTCCTTTGGGCTGTAACCTGCGTGCTCCACTGTAGTCTCCTTGGCCTCTCCTGGTTCTCTCAGTGGCTGTGTCATTCTCCCTATGGATTCAATCCCTTCGAGTCAGGAGCTGTGCCCAATGGAATGCACTGTGCTGACCCAGGGGTGGGATAGTACTCTCCTTCAGGACGTGAAAGGGTTGCCCTCTCTGCTTCAACAAGATGGCCAAGAACACTAAAGATTAAAGGAGATGGAAGACAACTTCCATGCTGGTTAGAGCAACAAGAAGACAAATGGACAGCAAGGGTCTTCACAGAATGGAATTTGAATTGAACCACAAAAGAAACTTTGATTTGCAGAAGTAATTGAATTACATTTTAAAAGCTGAATCAGCATATTGACTGCCTACTGAGTTGCACACACTGCATGAAAGTGAATACCAGAGAATGCTGTGTGCTAAAGGACCTTTTAAACCAGGTCTCACTGGCCCAGAGAGAAGTGATGGAGACCCTCCTTCTGACTCAGAGCCTGGGCAGCAGGGCTTTGGAGGTTGAGGAAGAAGTTGTTGGTAGATGAGGTTGGGCATCCCAGCAGAGGATCTCACAGTCAAAGGATGGTGACCATGTTAGCAGATAAAGGGAAGAAGTAGGTTTGAGAAGAGTAGTCAGAGGTCAGCAGATTTCTTAGCTGAACTGGCGGCGCTCTCCATTGTGAGACAGCCCAGCCACTGTACTGCAGCAGCCGTAGATAATGGATGATGGCCATGGGAGTGTTCCAGTAACGGGGTTTTACAAAATTGGTCTCCAGGCCTGGTTTGGCTCTTGCCTGACATCTGGCTAACCCAGTTTAAGTACAGTGAGTTAGTGGCACCACTGGGATGTCCAATACAATAAGATGTAATTCAAAGAAAAGACTGGAAAGAATTACAAAAGTCTGCATTTTGTATTTTCTTTATTGGGAAGCAGTCATTTCCAGGTAGGTTAAACTACACACTACAAAGAACTGAGTCAAGAGTCAAAATTATCACATTGGAAAATTAATTAGTTTGGGCTGGAGAGATGGCTCAGAGGTTAAGAGCATTGTCTGCTCTTCCAAAGG
>LOJH01005914.1:22608-33334 GCA_001685095.1 Ellobius talpinus | reverse complement strand
ATGTTTATCTGCTGTCTTCTCACGCTCACATTATCTGGCGCTATTATTTCTTGACTTTCCTAGACAGTGTTGGGCTGTGCTCTGTAGAATCGTCTGAGGGTAGCAATGATCTCCTTGTTGTTAACAATCTCCATTTATTATCTTTGTTGCTGTTGTTCTTTTTGTTTGGAGCCCAGGCTGACCTTGAACTTGTGGCAATCCTTCTGCTTCAGTGTTCCCCACACTGGGGTTCCAGGTATTTGCCACTGTGTTCAAAAACTTAATATCTCCCTAGCATTACCATCTCCCATCACATCCTGTATGTTCACAGAGATCTCCCCGAGTTGATAGTGTGCAGCTATCTGCAGGGGAAATTTAGAATTTACAGACCAATTAGGAACACGTGCCAAAACAGTTTCTTCCACAAGGGCTAGTGTCCTGAGAAGAAGGTGAGGGTGGCAGCAGCTGAATGAGTAATTGCGGAAGGAGATGGTCTCCAAATTAACAGTGAATGTGTGATGTTTGCCGTCAGTGCTCAAGTTATTGCTCCAGCGCTTCAAACATGCTAAACTTCATGGCAGAGGTAATGAAAATAGTTATGGTAGCTATAATCATGAGCTGATTCTGAGGGTGCTTGTCCTCACACTGCTTATGAAAGACATTTTTATTCCTTCATACAACCCACAGCTATGCAGCCACGGGGCACCAAATGTGTCTGTCGCCATTCCTAGGGATGAAATACCTATTTTTTTAAACAAAAATTAAAACTCTTGGAATTCTATTGAAGATTTGGGCATTTTGAATTTCTGATGGTGGTTTTATGGCACAGCTATGGCCTGTAGGAAGAATGGATTGTACTTGTGATAAGTGTAGCCGTGGATCTGGAGAAGTAGGAACTGGCAGATGTTGTTTGTCACGAGTGGAGCCACAATGTGAAGGTGAGGCCCCTGCCTCAACCCTGCAGCTGGGTTTCTCTCAGCTTTTCTCTCTCATGAGAGTCAGGACGTCTGACTCAGAAACTCTCTTGATTGCTTTAGATAAAGCCACAGGTTTAATGGCAAATATATCCATGACCACTCTGTTGCCATGGTCCTACCTTAGAGAAGCACTGAAAATATTTGTCTCAAAACTGCACTCAACAGTTACTGTAGGGTATGTAGCTGGAGCATGCAGACTTCATCTTCCTTCTTAATCCACAGTGTGCTAAGAGTTTGTTAGAAAATGAAATGGCTACCGTTTGTTCACTAATAAATTTTGCAGAGCCATTGCCTTAATTAAGAAATACGGTCAATATGAGCTGTGAAGAACAAAAATGACTTTAGAGTAGCTGGACTGAAAACTGGTAATTTTTCAATGTAAACCTAAATGTTTTCACCTAATATGCCTGGGGTGGTGAAGTGTTTGTTATGCAAACACAAGTCTGAGTTCTGGGCCCCATCTGTGCATGACACACCAACTGTAGTCCCAGCACTAGGAAGCAGAGGGAAAGAGGGAAGGAGGGAATTCCTGTGGCTCACCAGCCAGTGAAGCCAGCTTCCCTAGTGGGTGAGCTCATTCACCAATGAAACTGTCTCAGAAAGAAAGGTGAAGGACAATAAGAGCGAGGAAGACACAGACCTCAGACACACCCATAGATACATGCAAACACAGACACACACACACACATACACAATTTCCATAATGCTTATCAGAACATTAGAAATCGAATAGAAGGGAGACACCAGTATATGAATTTGGAAATCATGAGTTGATTTGGAGAAAGCAGTCTGGGCAAAGGATTGAGATTGCACACCTAGAGAGTGTGGGCACACGATGGGAAAGAACACAGGAAGTGCATTGTGTATTTTGCCCAGGAGAAAGCACAGATTTCGAAGTCATGGTGAGATGGAAATGGCTGATTCACTATATGTACCTTAGTAGCTTTGTATGTAAATCTGGGTTAGTGACTTACGAGAATGAACTATTTTTAAAAATACATCTATGTGATTTCTTTTTTTGTCCCATTGTAGCCTTTCACCCTCTATCCTTGCCTGGATAAAGATAATCTGATCTCTTTATTACATAAGAGCTATTTACCATGGAAAGCAATCCATTGTTCTGAGCTGCATTTCTTTATTGATTAGTATTATCTCATTTTTACCATGTTTTACCAAGTTTTCTCGTGTGTGTGTGTGTGAGTGTGTGTGTATGTTCATTCTGCTTCAGATTCTGTTTGCAGATCCAGAGAGCATCACAGTTCATTTTTTTTCCATGTTCTTCTTGGTAAAATTTACCATTTTCTGTCTATGCAATCTGATGTTACCAAACTCTTACCTTTGCAGAAGCTCTGTAAATCATTTGTTAAAACAATATATTGTGGCTGGGTGGTGGTGGTGCATGCCTTTAATCCCAGCACTCACTCAGTAGGCAGAGGCAGGCGGATCTCTGTGAGTTTGAGGCCAGCCTGGTCTACACAAGCTAGTTCCAGGACAGGCCCCAAAGCTACAGAGAAACCCTTTCTCAAAAACCCCATCCATATGGAATATATATATATATTATACACAGTCTATATATATATATATATTATACACAGTCAAAGTGTATTGCACTATGCCCAGCATTGTTGCACTTGACTGCAGTGGTGTTCTGTAAAAGCACGGTCCAGCATTCCGCCTGCAGAGGCACAGGCAGTCACCTGGTGTGCATACTACTCTACATTACCTGAATGTCCTCTCTTAATAAAGCTCAGAGCTCTGCCTCACGGGGAGCACAATAAACTGAAGCCTCATTAGCACTAGGAGCTGTGAGTAATTGTGCCAGGATAACAAACTACAATTCAGTTCTTTGTCTGTAATGAAATCTAAGGGTCCAGCTTCAACTTAAGGCTTTTTGAGTTCTCTAAACTATGCATTAAATTGAAGCTGGACCAGATATTGTAAAGAGCATATATAAGTAAGTTAGTATCACTGGGTGCTGATAATTTATGTAAACATTTAAATAGATAAGAAGACTTTGAATATATATATATGTGTGTGTGTGTGTGTTCAAAACCTTTTAAACTGAAAATTAATATTTTAAAATCATTTGGCCTGAGAAACAAGAATAGTAATTACTTATGCTAAAAAAGTGATTGTGACTGGACTTTAGTTTTTCCTAAATATTCTATCTCCTATCTACCATGGCTACCATCTTACATATTGTTCAGAGAGTGGGTTTGAGTCCTTACTCTGCGTGAAGCACAGAGCTAATGTCTGTAGTGCTGTCAAAGGACTGAAGAGAAAGATGAATTCCCTGGGCCAGGTGGAAGTTCCAGGTGGCCCTGGAAGAAATTGAATGACAGCGTCTCTCAGGTGGTACATAACCTCAGATTTATACCAAGGAGTTACTCCTTAATGATATGATGATTGAACTCCTAAATGTCCCAGATACCAAGTGCTACTGTCTGATGACAGAAACACAGGGCAATGGTTGATTAATGATCTAACCTCGGGTATCACGTTCATAGAAACAAGAGGAAGAAGAATCTGCATTTGCTTTATGGGCTCTCATATTTTGGGAAAAATTATCAATGTATAAAACTTGATGCTAGAAATGATTTGGTTTTCAAAATGCCTCTTAGCTTTTCAGAGAGATTCTGCAAATATCTATCAGCACCAATTCCCTCTAATAAGTTGTCCATCTGGCTAGAATTTTTAAAGTTGGATTTTTCACTCTCGAATTATGAAGATCTGAAATGTTGAAAATGTCTTTCATAAGGATGTTATGGGTTCAACATGTTTCCATATATCTCAAGTGTAGATAACACCTGCAGAGAGGGGAGGAGCTCACCAAAGGGATAAAGAAGGTTTCGACATAAGAATGTGCAACCTTGGGAAGAATCATTAAGGATGGCTTCTGAGCATGGGAAAAATGTTGAATGGAGTATATAAAAGTATCATATCTACTGTCAAAGGTACTTGGAAAACTTAATTTTTTTTGTTTTTAGACCCAGTTGTACAAAAGGTGAACTACAAAGGTCTGACTCTCACGGCAGAGTTAATAAGCTTGCTTGGCCTCTCTTGTCTATTTCGTCTTGCACCTCCTTTTTCTGGTACATTGGAGATCACCAGCCTCACCCATGACTGGTGTCACCTGGATTTAAGTCATTTGAGTGGTGTACAGTAGAGCATGATTTGGTGCCACTGGGCAGGATGGTATTGACATTTTGTTTATTGGTCCTTTGCTAGCCTTTAGTGAAGTATCTGTTGATCTTCTTGCCCATAGTTTGATTGGGTTTTTTTGTCATCTTTAGATGGATATGTTGCAAATGTCTGAGCTTATAATTTTCTTTTCTCATTGATTATTTTGGGACACTGGAGTGTCTGATTAAGGATCAAACTGAATTTATTGATTTATTCTTATATGGTTACTGCATGTGCATGTAAAACCCTAAATATCCCAGTATCACAAAGGTTTTTATCTGGTTCTTAAATTTTTATCATAGGTTTTACAGTTTTAGCTTGTGCATCGATGATCTTCAGGTTTATTCATCTGTGAGCTGTAAGGGCAATTTAACCTGTAGGCGGACCACTCATTTTGCTTTTAAGTATGACTGTCTATATATCTGCTTCAGGAGCATTGTTGAAAAGCTGACCATTCCCCATCAAGTACTCTTTGAGTTATTATTTTAAAGTGAATTGAATATATATACATATGTAGTCCGTGATAGCTATTGTTCTATTCTGTTAATGTGTTTGTATCTCCAGCCAGTCCAACACTTCCTTAATAATCGTTCCTCCACTGTAACTAGAAGCCAGGGAAATCCTCTAATGTTCCCATTCTTTGTAAAATTATTCCGAACATGCCATCTCATTTTCCTTTCTATAGAATGTCACAGGGAACATCTCAGGGATACTGAAAGAAAGTCTTACATCTTTGACCACTGTTTGTAGCTTTTGGGACAAAGTTGTCCCTACACAGGTCAGACGAGCCTGGAACATGTTGTGGAGATTAGGTTGAACTCAAAGTTGCCACTCTGCTGCCTCAGCTTCCCAACTGCTTGCTTCCTGTTTCCAGTGCAAGTTGTTGAATTTGTAGAGTGTTCTGGGAGAAATGGCATCTACAGAACTACTGCGTTTTGTAGTCTTCTGGGCATAGTTATGTTCTTCATTGATGTGGGTCACATTGCATTTGCCTTAGGAAGGCTTTTACAGCATTGAATCTTGCACTCTCTGTTATTTTCTTACACGCTTTGCTAAGATCTCCTTTGGGTGGCAACAGTGGGAGATGGGGTAGCCCACAGGGTCTTGCAGTTTAGTGCAGGCTAGCCTGGAACTCTCGGTCCTCTTACCTCAGCTGAGTGAGTTCTAGAATTATAGCTCTATACCACCATACCCATGCTTTTCACTTTAAAAGAAATGCTATTCTCAATAGATTTTTAAATATTTATTATAGTTGTTTGTTGCCAATATGTAGGAGCACAATTATTTTATGTTGCTCTTTAATTCTGAACTATTGCTGAATTCTTACTGCATTTTTATCAACCTTATACTTTCTGCATAAAAAAGTCAAGTGTGAACAATCTGTCTCTTATTTTGCCTTCATACTGAACTTTGTTTTTGACAAATACTCATGAATTAATATTTAGTATGGTCCTTCTGGACATTTCTTTTTGATGTATCACTCCCTTTGTCAGATTGGGAGAGCCCATTCTCAGCACATAAGCCAAGAGTATCGGGCAGGGTGTATAGACGTTGATGAAATATCTCTCTCTTAGTCTTGATGACCATGCTTCTCTTCTTTATTCTGCTCTGTGGTGACCCAACCATGACTGCAGTGTGCAGCTCACCTTGCCTATCCCACACCTTTGCTCTTCACTGTTCTGAAGGGAGTTTCAGTTTGTCATTGTTTCCCTCCAGCCTCAAATGTCTCATTTAACATTTCTTGTATTACAAATCTGTAGTTGATTGCTTTTCTGGTTTTTAATTGCTGTTTCTTTGTTTTCATTTTTTTGAAAGATGTTTTTGTAGAATTTAAAATTCTGAGTTGGCAGACCTTTCATTGCCTCGTGGCTCACCCTTTCTGGTGCGGAGTCAGCCAACTGCCTTCTCCTTTCATGGTTTTCATAACTTCCATTTCCTCTTTATTTATTGAACTTAAGTTCTTCCATTCTTCTTAAACTTGTAGAGTGGCGTTTCAAGCTCAGGTAGAGGAGGTTTTTAGCTTCCTTTCTTCAGGCTTTGCTTTGGTGTGACTGTTCTCCTGCTCCTCCTCAGTCCTTTTCTTCTGTGGCATAGACTTGATGAGACCTGGCTCACCCCCAGGGCACAACTCATTATGTAAGCCTTATACTGTCTGTTCTTAGGTTGCTCTTTCTGTGCACCTTTGTTCTGGCCTCTGACTCTCTTTCCTGTCTCTTTTCATATGCTGTTCATTTTGAAAGATTTTTTTACCCCAGAAATTTTGCATTCCATTTCTAGAACAGTTCTCCTGCTTTATGTCCACACATTCTATGCTGAGAGTCTTTCTTCATCTGCTCATAAAGATTGTTTTTACTGAAAATACCTTAATAGATACTTGAAGTTATTGTCTGTTAGTTACAACATCTGGCTCATCACAGTTTGTTTCTTCTGGCTGCTTCTTTAAACACTGTTCATCTTTCCATGTTCATTTGCTTGCTTTTATGTCTAATAATTGCATTGTATACTGGATTTCCTAAGTGATAGGGCATAGAGTGGGATTATTCTTTAAAAGATAGACATCAGCTCTTTTATTTGTTGACTCTTGGCTTTACACTATTCATAGGGTTGGGCTAGAGTAACCCCTATTTGAATTCTTTCTCCAAGTACAGCGGCTCTAATGGCTCAATCGAATTCTGGAGGTGAGACTAAAGCATCTTCACCACTGGTCTCTGCACTCGTAGTAACACGTGACCTCTCATGATTTCACTTCTTGTGGAGTTTGCCTGGCTCCTTAAAGTCTCAAACTACAAGGATGAAGTCTCACCCTTGACCAAGGTCTTGTCAGGGTCCCCTGAAAACTTGGATTTTTGTGGCTGTTTTGTCTCCCTCACTGTGTCCTTCAACTTTTCGTTCCTTTTCAACTCTGAAGTGTTGCCAGTATGTCCTCTGCACAGGGTGGCTGATGTGCATAATTCTACTCTGACTTGGATTGCAAGCAAGAACATTTCTCCAGGCAGACATTAAGGGTCCATCTGGAGTGCCTTCCTTTGCTTACGGACTCCATTTTTGTGTATCTCTGTCTGGTGGTGCATGCCTGTAATCCTAGCACTGTGAATCCCTGCAGTGTGAATGTGGCTCAAGGCCAGCCTTTGTATACCGAGACCTTGTCTCAGAAACATACCCATGCTTTACTGTTTAAAAGAAATGCTATTTTAAATAAAATTTTAAATTATTTTTATAGATGTTTGCTATAGAATGTAGTAGCTGGGATGATAAACATGCAGCCAAGCATGGCATGAATAACAATTTTCTATTAAAATGGTATATTCTCTATTGGCAATGAAAGCAAGAAAGTGCATAAGAGAAATGTAGAAATATTTGCTGTTTTACTTCATACAAAATTCCCTTTGCTATATAGACAGCACATTTTATCACATAATTTTTTTATATTTAACAACTAAGTGTTTAATTTTCATTTCATAATTTCTTATATGCATAATTGTTCTATATATGCACATGCACAGGTGTGTGTATGTGTGTACACAGATGTCTACGTGTTTAATGAATAAAATACAAAATGATAATAAATAAACCTGTATAGCAAGCGGGTTTCTAGACTCAACTCAGGACCTATCATAAGAGACTCCCTGCTCACACTATCCTTGAATAATCTATCTATCCCGTAGTGTGTGTGGGTGTGTGTGTGTGCGTGCGTGCGTGCATGTATGTGTGTGATGTGTGTTCTGAGAATTGAATTCAGGGCCTATACTTTCTAGGAAGCATTCTTCCTTCCTCTGAGCTGTTTCCCCAGCCCCAGTAATTCTGTCTTTGCTTGCCTCCATTTGTGCTGAGTCTCTCTGCTCATTTCTGAGGATTTAGAAATATAATGCTTCCTATGCTTTGATTCACCCCTTTTTCATCAGTAATGGGCATGTAATGATGCTAATTTGTTGACTGTCATTTCTATGACTGTGACATGGTATTTGTGGTTGCTGCAGAGCAGTCACCAAAGAGAAGCAGTATCCCCTTTTTATCATTCTAATATTGTCTTAGCTGAGAAAACATTGGCCTTACTCCTCCCAATTTTAGTCAATTTCTGATTTTCCTGCCTCTTTAATTTATCTAAAAATGTGTTACAGGATACTTTCTTGGCAACATTAGAAAGCTGTATGATAGCACATTTAAAATATTGTTTCTGGTGAAGATGAGATTAATGCCATTTCAATTTCAGCTTCGGATATTTGTTTTTACATATTTTAAGGAAGGAAACGTGAAACAGTAATCGCAAAACAGTAATTCCTCAAATGCCTTTTAACTGATTCATTTTGATGGCTGGGACCATAAATACGAATACTGGACAGATGCTGACAGCCCTGACATTCACCCTGTGGGGTGGGGTGATGCTACTGGGCATCCACTGGCAGTGCCGTCTGGTAAGCAATTTTCCCTTTGTTGTTGCTTGGAAATACTTAGCCTGAATTCCACTCCTAATGTTGTTTATTCATGTCATTATAGTCACTTGAAAGGTAAGTAACAGATAGGTGAATTGATTAATAGACATTAAAGCGAACTCTGAAAGCCAGTTATTCACAATTAAGGCTCAAAGGACATGGTTTAGACAGATGAGAAGGAATAATAATGATAATCAACAAGAAATAATTCTCATGTTTTCCAGAGCAATCTTTCTTTTCTACATTTTGACTTGAAGAACTGAGCCTGCATTGCTAAATCCATCTACTCTTTGTAATTGAAACTGGATCCATTTTTAAGCACCCATGTTAATTTTATCTTACACAATAAATTATAAATTTTTCAAAAATATTAAATATTTTAAATTTCAGCAGTTTTAAGCATGAGAATGAAGGAGCATTCTATTTTATTGGGATCTGCGATACTTCTGCCTTGCTAGTCACTTAAAGCTAAGGAGGAAATTAAGCACTTTAAATTCTAATGAGCTTCCCACTGAAATACCTCATTTCGTCTGAGGGAGTCTTCTTCTGACCCGACTGGGCTGGCATGGCTAATCACTAGTTCCAGGCCTTCTTTCCAACAGTCTGCATTATTGGGTCTGTTTTCTTCCCCTTGCTGATTCTCCTTCCATCCTTCAGTTTCTGAAGGGGAAGCTTGAATGAAAATGCTGGGTGTTACTTGTTGTGGGATATTTGCACAGTGTGTGAAGGTATATTGCTGCAGTTGGCAATATGAAAAAGGTAAACAGTCAATAGCTAGGCAGGAGGTGTAGGTGGGACTTCTAGGCTGGTAGAGGAAGTGAGAGGAGGAATACAGGCATGCGAGAGAGATCTGAGGCCACATGGAGGGACAGGATGGGCAGGATGGGGCAGAATTTAGATGGATAGAAATGGGTTGATTTAACTCATAAGAACCAATAAAAACAAACCTAAGTGAAGGCAATGCTTTCATAATTAATAAGACTATCATGTCATTATTTGTGAGCTGGCTGCCCAAAGAAAAATTCAACTACATTATGGCGTCCAATGTGGAGGCTCAAATATCTGAACATAGGGCTGGTGAAAGCTAAGAAAAGTTCTGCATAAGGAGCCAGACGTGGCTTCCTGGTTCTGCAGGCTCTCAGGTGGGTTGATACTTGGTGGCATACAGAACAGCTGCCTGTGGGCTGGAGCCAGTGCCAGCATCATGTGCTAGACTGAGTTGCATGGTGACTGGTGTGGCAGTTAAAGATTTGTCTCACATGGTCAGAGAATATTGTAGGCACTCAGTAAAACCACGTCCAGAGACAGAAAACCTCTGAAAAGCTACAGTATATTTATAAATGTGCTTAGATGCTGAAAAAGAAAAGAACGGGTATAGACAGTCATAGAAAAAAAATTTAAAATTGATAGTCTTTAAAAAAGAATAAAGTAATACAAAATGATAAGCCACATAAAGATGGAAAATATACAGGACATCTGAATCTTGTATGGTGCTTTGTTGACTTTCAACTTTTTAAATGCTAATGTTCAAAAAACAGTAGCTGTTGAGAGACATTGGATTATGGAAACTGCTAAATTAAACCAACCTATATATTTTAAAAATGTCATAAGTAACTTAAATGGACGTCAGAAAATATGTTGTGTTGGGGGACAGGTTATGCCTTTGATTCCTCAGGAAACAAAAAGTTATGGTTCTCTTCAAATTACTGATGATCAGATTTGATTGTGGAAAACATGTTAAACATCTTGACTACACATATGGAAAAGAAAGCAAAAAAGACTACAGGACACAGGTGACAATGCTGACCCCACTGCAGAAGCCTCTGAGACTGGAGGACACAGGTGACCATGGTGACCCCACTGCAGGAGCCTCTGAGACTGGAGGACACGGGTGACAATGCTGACCTCACTGTAGGAGCTGTGAGACTGGAGGACAGGGGTGACAATGCTGACCCCACTGTAGCAGCTGTGAGACTGGAGGACACAGGTGACCATGCTGACCCCACTGTAGCAGCTGTGTGAGACTGGAGGACACGGGTGACAATGCTGACCCCACTGTAGGAGCAGCTGTGAGACTGGAGGACACAGGTGACAATGCTGACCCCACTGTAGGAGCCTATGAGACTGGAGGACACGGGTGACCATGCTGACCCCACT
>LOJH01005914.1:2055-22594 GCA_001685095.1 Ellobius talpinus | reverse complement strand
TGAGACTGGAGGACACAGGTGACAATGCTGACCCCACTGTAGGAGCCTATGAGACTGGAGGACACGGGTGACCATGCTGACCCCACTTCAGGAGCAGCTGTGAGACTGGAGGACACAGGTGACAATGCTGACCCCACTGCAGGAGCAGCTAGCTGTGAGACTGGAGGACACAGGTGACAATGCTGACCCCACTGTAGGAGCAGCTGTGAGACTGGAGGACACAGGTGACCCCACTGACCCCACCTGACCCCATCTCAGTCCCTCTGAGACTGGATGGAACATGATAAATCTTGCTGACTTGCTATTTATTACATGCCTTCCTTTCATAGCCACGTATAGAGTTATGGTTATTCAATGACTCCTTAGTCCTCAGCTGGTGTCCCGTGCACATGTGAGGACTGAGGATCTACTCTTGATCTCCAGTTTGTATTCTCGACCATAGTTTGTCAATCAACCCCGGTAAGTCATGTTTTGTTTCTGAGTGGTACTTTAAGTTAATTTATGTATTCATATAATTCAAGCCATACCTTCTTTCTTTTAGGTGTCTGATACCCTTGATAATCAGATCAAATAATTGCATTTCATAAATCTAAAACCAAAACTCACAGTACTTATTGTCTATGAACAGCTAACAACTAATGTTAATTTTGAAATATTTTGGTGACATTTATACTTTAAGATAGTTTTTTGAGATGGGGGGTCTTACTATTTTGTTTTGGCTAGACTGGAACTCACTCTGTAGGCCAGGCTGGACTTGAACTCATGGGGATCCTCCTGCATTTGTATCTTGTGTGCTAGGATTAAAGACCTGTGCCACTACAACTGGCTCAGATAATTTTTACATTCTGTTATTTGTACTTCTTTATATGTGGCATGCATGCTTTATTGATCAACATTACCAAGATTTTAAAAGTTTAAACTTTTCTTAGACATGGGATAATTTATCTTCTTAAAGAGTTAGAATTTGTCCTAGGATGTCATCCACTTTATTGCTTTAAGTTTGTACAATTTCACAAGATACTGTATCAAGTAACTTACCAGCAATATTAGGTAAAAATAAGATTATCAGAAGAAGATGTGATTTGTACTATTTGCAGCCTATTATTCTTATTGCTTTTTACTTGTGAATAAAGTGTTTTCCATTCCAACTATTTGTACTACTATTGTAATACAAATTATAATATATAACAAAGTATATATTATGATAAGTGCCCAAGAAGCAAGGAGGAAAGTAAACTCTTCTACATATGCTATATTACATACATATATGTTCATATGTGTATATATGTGATGTATATGTGTGTGCATGTGTTTTATTTTCAGTGACCTCATACTTTATGTCTAAAGTAGCTATACTTTCTGAATGAATGAAATAGAGTAAAGAAAGCCATGTAGCTGCCTAGCTTTAGTGAATATTAAATCTGAGGTGCTGATGTCTTAAAGACTGAGAAGCTGCTCTTGGTTTGGGCCTGTAGGGTGGGGCCTGTAGGAAGTGTCAGAACTGATTTCAAAAGTACGCTTGGACAACAGACAACCTCTCAAGACGGAAACAGCCAAGGAACAAGCAAAATTTAAACTCCTTGGTTCTCATTCACGTTTTATGAGAATGTATTAAAATTTTAGAACTTTCTAAATAAATGATAGTCCTTTTTGTTACCATTTTGCTGGTGTCATTTAATCTCGCTGCAGAAAGTGAGCCTGCGACAGAGTACATGCTCTCAGTGATTCTTGCAAGGCTCCCAAGTGTCTTCCATAACCTGGGGTGGCCCTGTCACAGATACGGGTCCTATCATAGGTGCTGCTTCCCTCAGTCAGGAGCTGGGTGGTCCTTCAAGACTAGCCCTGCACCAGATAGTCACGTGGGAAGCTGCGTCACAGATGCCCTTCGTAGTCACAGGATCCTATCCTATCTCCGCAACTGCGATGGCAAATGTGAGCCCTGCCCCTGGGTAGTCCTTCCCAGTGTCCTGCCTTTACTTCTTGGAACCCAAGTCCTTGTCTCCTTCCAGACTGGCTATTAGTAATCATCAAGGATCCACCTGTCTCCTCCTCCCCAGTGCTGGGATTGCAAGCATTTCCCACCGTGCTATGGTTCTCTGTGTTGGTCCTGGGAACTAAATTCATGTCCTCATGCTCACCAGGCAAGCACTTTACATCCTGAGCCATCTTCTCGGGCCCTAGGGTTGCCTTTTGACAGCATTTTAATAGCATCATTGAGAAGCTGTACCCTTAGCCACAAGTCATACCATAGTTCCTCAAATAAAACTCACTTATCTCCTACATCATTCATTATTTACACACAGATTACCAATTCCATTGGAAACCCATGTGTCCAACACTTCTTGCATTAGAAAATTAGTCAGGTTTTAGAAATAAGATGGTAGACTTCAAAGCTAGACAGCCCTGGGCTTAGGTTTCTGACTGACTTTGAACAAGCTACTTTGCCCCCGAGTCTTGCCTTTTCAGGAGAATAAATGCGATGCTTCAGCTACAGTGCCACCTGGCGACCAGCAGGAACCCAGCCAAGACAAGGCCCCCACCGTGTTTTCTCAGGCCTCCTAAGTTTCTTTCACCGGCCCAGAAAACTGATAAGATGTTTTTCCTCCTGCATGCTCATTACAGTTGTACTGCGCAGAAAGGACTTGCCAATCATCGAGTAGATATGGATTAACGATTAGGACAATTCAAAGAATTTAGAATTAATTATTGGTTCGGGTATATGATAAACAAATGCTATAAGCCAAATTCAGCTGTGGACTAGCATTGTTACTTTCAGAATAAAAATCAGAATATATTATGAATGTCAAGTAAAATTACCCCATCTATTGATTCAATAATTTCTAGTTATCAGATGACATGGATGTGATCAGGTTTTTACCTCTGCCCTCTCCTGTGGTCTCCTCCTCTTCTGGTCCCTCATCCCTTTGTGTTCTGCAAATGCAAGGCAGCCTGTCCTCCACAGATAGGCCCCTTCCTTTGTTGTGATGTAGACGGTGACCTTCCCTTAGGCCTCCTGCCACCTGTTCTCAGTCAGTGCTTTGGCTGCTTGTCCTCTGTGTTGTCTCTTCCTTGTACTTGGTGCTAATATTATCTAATGTCTGAGTGCTGACTGAAGTACTTTACAATCCCGAGTCATGGTGTGCGGCCCAGGACCACTTATAGCAGCACTTCTGCAGGCACCTGCACTCATTTGCACACGTGCATACACACAAACACACACACACACAAACATGCAATTTGAAAAATAAAAATAAATCTTAAAAATAGAGCCAGGCAACAATAACATAGTCCTCTCTCATGATTAAGGCTTAAACTAAATAAAATATATGATGATGCGAGACTTCTTTTTAATATATTCAGGTCAGAATAAAAACAGACAATAAAAACGTGATGAGACCCAGTGCCTATCAAAGGTACAGTGGAGATGGAAAAATTGATTGCTTTAGCTCTGTGCAGATGTGGGCTACCACCTGGCAACTTTCAGACGTGAACATAAAGTCATTGCCATGCAATGACAAAGAGACCACACACCATGGCAAGTGCTGGTGGAATGTGATATGGTATGGCGAAGCGTGTATTGTCATGATGGTCCTGTTCCGGCCCCAAAGAGCCAGCCACAAGGAATGTTCTGGAGCATTCTGTGTGAGGGGCCATCACATCAGATAAGGTGAGCCTCTTATTTCTTTTGTTTCCATGTAGAAAAAAATAAATTTTCTTTCCTGGTTTGAGCATAAAATTACGTAGACACAGGAGAGAGTATTTGATCCATCTTCCCAGAAAGTATCAGTCAACCTAGAAACGGTGCTTTGTCCTTGGGAGTTACCCAAGGTAGGGATGCAGAATATCAGTTCTCATATGCTTATTCAGTGTAGAGGTCACTGAACGGACTAACACAGATTGTTGACTAGCTGTGGTTAGACCATACTTCCTGCCCGACCCTGAACCCTGTATATGTTCCTTTATAAATAGGTAAGCTTGTGCCTCTCTCTCAGCAAGAAGCCAGATATTTAGCTGATAAAAGAGAAGCCAGATCTGATGGAAGGGTGGGTTTGCCAGGGGCTTTGTCTAGGGAGATGTCTAAGCTCTTCCCTTCTTTGAAGAGGAGCCCTCAAGAGTTAGTCCCCCCAAAGGAATGATCCCTGTTTGCTCCAGTCCCTATGTATTTCTCTATGAGATCTTTGCTTTTGGTCCCAGACTGCTCACCTATTACGTCTCAGGAACTCTCCGTCTTCTTTCTGAGGGATAGTGGAACTTCTGGGACTCTGCATAAGCCATGGCTTTGACAAAGCAACAGGATGGTCCTGGACTCATCGACTTGTCCAACAGCCTGCTGTGTACGGATGGAGCCAGGTGAAGCCACCCCAATACCAAATGAAACAGATCACCAAAGGAAACAATTTTACCAGGCTCATTTCGGGACTTTGTCATTGTAAACCGGTGACCACTTTAGTGCCAGGTCAGAGAGAAAGAGATGGGACTGTGGATGAGGGCAATATGAGAACAGACCAGGGTGGGCACACACAGCTCCTACCCACTGCTCCCAGTCCACAGCTTCTCTTTCATTTCAGTTTCCTGAACACAAACTACCCCGTAGAATTTGGCTATCCTATCTTTTATATCTTCTACATCTGACATGGTTCTCATTTTAAGAATTCACTCAAATGTGTCTTCTTAGAGAAGCCTTCCTGGTTACACTGTCACTTCCTGAGTGTTGTGCCAGTGTTTGCCCATGGTCTAACACCCCCAAATGGATACCTGTATCTCACCTAAGAGTTGACTAATCACTTGTTTCCAAGGCTTTGGTCTTAGAGGCCATTTTGGGTTCTCACCTTCACCCTATTCCTCCCCCCCTTTCTCCCCATCTTTTACCTCCCCTTTATTTTCTTTGAGCTCAAGTTCAAGATGGCCACACAAACTTGTGATCTCCTGTCTCAGCCCTCCAAGTGTATTACCAATGTGGAGCTCCATGTCTGCCTTTGGTGTAGTGACTTTTTAAGGTGTGGATGTGGGGTTTGTCTAATCAGGGGCCTCCTAGGAGAGAAAAGTACCAGGCAACTCTCACAACCAAGAGAGGACATTTTCACAGGTAGGAAGATGGCAGGCAGAAAATCAAGATTTTCTAACTGGTTTCCATGCCTAAATAATTTTGTCATTGTTCTCTCTTTAGCTTCTGTTTGATTTATATTTGGAAGTATTTACAAAGGTTGATTACCAAGCCAATGAAATGAAATGTGGTTTTGAAATCAAAGTGTATACTAGTGGAATACTAGCATGCACCATCATGATAATACAGACTCTGTCTTCATGCTAAGGACATGGGGAACAGGGCTAATCAGTTTAACTATTAAACATAAATGAACATCATTGAACATAGCTTGATAAAAGATTCAGTTTGGGTTCATTACCCGGCAGAAGTATAAGATGACAGAATGACTTGAAAATATACCATATGGTCTAGTCCATTGTGTATCCTGTTAAGTGGGATAAAATACCGACAGTTCATTTAGAAATGAACAGTTAATAAAGTTTCCTCTAACAAGCATTTGGGACTCTGATGCCTAGAGAAGTTTTGTTCAATTAGATAAAAATTCTCTTGGGTTGAGAGATAGAAGGTAGTCTGAGTACAGACCACGGAGGGGACAGTGAGTGAGATGGTGGAGGCCATTCCTCTAGAAATAGGAAGAATTGCTAGCCTAGCCAGGTATCAGCACATTTTCAAACCTGTTCTATTTTAAAGAGAATTGTGGAAGGAATCTTTCTGGAAGTACTTATTCTTCCAAAACACAGCCAGAAAGTAATCAGCAGCTTTAAGAGTCCCTGAGTACTCATTGACTTAATAGACAATTACCACATATTGTGCTTTAAAAAGTTAGCTATTTTAGAAGTCCCTAATTGCAGATTTACATGATAGACTTATCAAGAAAAAATAATACATTTCAAAACGTGCTTATAGTCTTAATGATATTATCTCTTCTAAATGTTCCCTGGTAAAGGGTTTATCCAGTGTGTGCCTTCTGGATGTGAGGGCAGAATTTCTTTGTTTCTAAATGTGGTCCTGGGTTCCTACTGCTGGCTCAGAATGATTTGGCACAGGGCTTCCTCTCCACAGCTAGATGACTCCACTCACGGTCTCTCTTAATGGTACAGAGGAACTGGTGAGCTATCCTTGGATATCACATGTACACAGACCAGCTCTGCCAGTATTGAAAACAGAAGAGTCACCAACTTCTGAAAGTCATGAAGTAGGCGAGATGACACTAAAGCTGAACAGCTTTGCACCCTACACCATGGCTTACCTCTGGCCATGGACTTACAGAGGTCAAATGTGTGGGCACACACAAGGCCTTGAGTTTAGGTAGCAGATCTTTCAGGATTTCTCTGGGAGACTTTTAATCTTCAGAAAACATAAGGCCTTCCAGGGAAAAGGGACAGAAAGAGCCTTGGTCAGGGATGATATTCCTGTCTGCAGACCCCTGCAGGGCTAATAATGGAAGCCTCCTGGGTGGTGCCATTGACTGACTGCTGGGTTGCTGGTGTCTCAGCTTGAGAAAGTTATCATTGGGTGGATAAACTTTATGTATCTCCTATATTGACTGCTACTCTAGAATGTGAAATTTCTTACGATACATAATTCCTGCCTCAGGAAAGCGTTGGTTAAGAGGAACGAGTCCGCTCCCCCTCGTGAACACACACTGTTGCCTGGCCTGGCATGTCTGTGGCTGTCTGAGACACAGACTATAGTATGTGCTCTCTGGCTGCTGTCCATATTAATATTTAGTACTGAGGCAAAACAAGCAAGCAAAATGCTTCCTCTCAGTGGTTGGAAAGTCTTCTCTCACACTGGGAGGAGAGAAGAGGGGGAGGGCAGCTCCAGGGTCACTTTCAAGGCCAGCTAAGTGGTATTTAATCTCCTGGAAAAACCTTTTGTTCATTTGTCTTTCATGGTATTAGGAAAAGTAAGTAGTACTTGACAGTTTGTTTTACAAATAGATATATCCTTAAATGACTCATGGGGATAAACATAGACCCAAATATTTTAATGAAAGGAAACATGTTCTTCATAAGGAAAAGAACTGTATGGTGGTGATGAGTTTTGTTCACTCAGCATTTTAAGTAAACAAGAATGAAGAAGCTGAAATTATAACAAACCTAGGATCCAGAGAGCACTCAGGAGAGACAAACTTGGGAAAGTGACAATTGTGTGGCTTATTTAGGGACCACGAGCTTTCAACTTACTTTTTTCAAATGTGCTTTGATACTCATTAGAAATGAGAAAGTGGAATTTAGAATTTCTTTTTGTTAGCAAAGCTTGTAAGCTCCACACAGACTCCTATAATTCTGAGAACTGATACTCACCACATGGGTCTTTGGGGTTGTAGCTTTGTTTGGCTGTCCATCCAGCAGTGACAGACATTGAGATGCTCCATGGACACTCACAGGACTGACATGTGGCTGTCCATCCAGCAGTGACAGACATTGAGATGCCCTATGGACACTCACAGGACTGACATGTGGCTGCCCATCCAGCAGTGACAGACATTGAGATGCCCTATGGACACTCACAGGACTGACATGTGGCTGTCCATCCAGCAGTGATAGACATTGAGATAGATACACTATGAGACACTCACAGGATTCACATGTTTACAAAACCAGAACTACTCTCAACAGCCACAGCCACAGCCACTCCACCGTTTCTGATATGACCCACCAGACTTGACCCCCAGCAGTCCAGATCTCTGCTGTCATTCACACGTCTGATGGCATTCTCAAGAGTCTTGCTATGTTTGCTTGTACCAGGTTTTCTGCATGCAGTGTTATTTCTGTAAGTACCAACCAGATGAAGGTCATTACGGCAGTGGTGGTGGGTGGAGGGCAGCTGCTAAGAACATAGCATTCTTTCTGTACTATGGACCTCTCCTGAAAGACATCAGTCCCCTTAGACCCTCCCCACTCCCCGTACTGCTGCTTTGCTCTGCTGTTCTTCTGAACGTTAAAAGCTTTTATTGTCCTCACAAATTGTAAAGCAGAATAAAGAAATGTGGTTATGTAAGTTTTCATTCTTTAATGTGCAGTTTATGTTTCTTAGATTGACAGGAACATCTTCCATCATTTGCTGTGAAGTCATCATTCTCCTTTTTATTGCAATGCACTTGTTTTGTGATGGAAGTCATTAGAATAGCAGAGGAATCTTTTATGTAACCTCCCACCAAATGGTATTGCAATTCCAACAGCCAGGGGAAAAAAAATCCAATAACCGACTAAGCTGCAACTCCACAGCTTCTCCCTGTGTTAGGTTCTAAATTCAGCAAGTACTGCAAAAGCTTGTCTAGTCACAGCCAGTGGCAAGAGCATCTCAGCAAGCTCAGCAGAGTGGGCTGCTTCCAACCATCAAACTAGACCATGGGCATCATTGAGGATAAGGGGAAAGTCATGAGAAAGAGGTGAGAGGCAGGCTACAGGAAAATTACCACACCTCAACACACCAGAGCATCAGTCAGGAGACTGCTCATACTTGAGTAACAGGTTGAAATGAAGGAGGAGTGGGAACATTTCTGACTTCCGTGGCCTGGTAGAATCCACTCAAGCTTGGACCTACTTAATAGCTTGCTTTCTGTCTCTTTCTTCCTGTGTTTGTGCACATGTGTATTTGTGTGTGTACATACATTTGCTGTGTACACTTGATCTTGCACATATGTAGAAACTCTATTAGGTTGCATTCAGATATTTAATCACTTTAATGTGCATGGACACAGTTACTAGTTTTAACACTATGAATTGTTGAAGAGAACTTGTATGTATGTACATGCACAATAATTTTGAGTATTATATAAATAAATGTTAACAGAAATGCGGGAAAAATAAATACCAAAAAAAACCCAATAATAATAGTGCCATACTTTCTTTCTGGATAGTTTCTTCCTAACAGAAAGTCAACATTATATTGGAGTAACACTATAGACCAAGACCTATTGAACATATATGTAAAACAGCTGCAGACTATACCTTCTGGAACACACCTGGAACACTCTGTAGTGTCCATCATACATTGGACCTCAAATCAAATATTTAAAAAATGAAGATTAAAATAATTTTTAATATCTTTTCTTACTGCAATAGTATAAAACCAGAAGTTAATAATGGCAGGCACTTTGGCAAATTGACATAATCTAGACCAGAGGGTCCAAGAAGAAGTAAAGAAGTTGGCAAAAGTCTCTCAAGACAAGCCAGAATGTAACACAGGGAAAAAAAAACTTACAGGAGGCACCAGAGCAACAATGTGAAGAGATGTTATAGAAATGAATATATCAGGAAAAAGGAGGACTTGGAATAAACAATTTGACTTTACACCTCAAGGAACTTTAAAAAGATGAATAAGTACCAAGAAGAATAAACTAGGCCAGAGCTCAATGGAATGAAGGACATAAATATCAGAGAACTCAATGGCAAATGTCCCAGAATGAAAAAAGAACAAAGAAGCTAAGAGCTGTTTTTTCTTTAATTGCAAAAAAGGCAAGCCTTTGACTGGAAGGTGTTCAAGTTGGTACCACAGAGGGCTGTGAAGAGCAACTCTGAACAAGGACACCCAGACAAACTGGGTTACAACTGTGAACAAGGACACCCAGACAAACTGGGTTACAACTGTGAACAAGTACACCCGGACAAACTGGGTAACAACCATGAATGAGTACACCCAGACAAACTGGGTAACAACTGTCAATTAGTACACCCAGACAAACTGGGTAACATTAAAAAGGACAAAATTTCAGAGAGAGCCAATCTACACAAATTAAATCATGAGAAAATATAAAATCTGAACATATTAATAATTAATAAGGAAATTAAATCATTCATAAAAATGTTTCTAGTGCAGGAAGCCCAGGATTGGATAGTTTCACAGGTGAATTGTAAATTCTACCAAGAATATAACGAACTTATGTCAGTCCATATGCCATTCTGTATATATCTGTATTTTTATATATTATATGTATCTACATACATTGTATATCAACACACATGTACACATATACTTTATATATATTATGTATAAATGTATATAATATATGCATTTGAAAGAGAGATAATGCTGCTTAGCTTATCTTACAAGGCCCGACTCATCCTGATGCTGAAGCCAGACAAAAGGAAAGAAATGGAAGGAAATGTGTGGACCAATAATTCTTGATAGACAAAAATATAAGACATCTCTATAAAATGCCCCCAAAATTAAATCCAATAGCTCATTTAAGGAAGATTTATCCCTGAGATTCAAAATGTGTTCAATATTGGCAAATCAATAAATTTGGTGCTTTATGAAATAAATGAAGGATAGGAACCAGGTGATTGTGTCAGTAAATACAGAAAATGCTTTTGAAAAAATTCAATATACTTTGATTGTGAAAATGCTCTTAATGAACTAAATATAGAAGAAGAGGTCCTTAACATAATTAAACCATTATGACAAGTCCGCAGCTAAGATCACACTGAGATTGGAACAAGAGAAGACGGCCTACATTCGACACATTTATTCAACATACTGCTAAAAAAAACACATAGCCAGTGAAATCAGTGGAAGACAAGAAATGAAAGATGTCCAGATCAGAAGGGATAAGTGTAATTCGAGACTGCACTGATGTTTCTCTGCCACCCAGACCTGAACAATCACACAGAAGCTTTATTAATTACAACACTGTTTGGACAATGGCTCAAGCATGTCAGCATATCACCACGAGGCTGTGGCTCACTGGTAAGGTTTTAGCGTCCTTCCCCTTCAGCAACTACACGGCATCTCCTTGACTCCACCTACTCTTTCTATATATCTCTGTTCAGAATTCCTGCCTGTCTGCCTACTCTTTCTCTTTATCTCTGTTCAGATTCCCACCTGGCTTTTTTCTGCCCTGCCATAGGCCAAAGCAGCTTCTTTATTAACCAACGGTAATAAAAACATATTCATAGCATACAGAGGGGGCTCCCACATCAGATAAGATAGGGTTTCCTTGTTGACTGCATAGATAGATAGATAGATAGATAGATAGATNGGGATAGAGAGATAGATGATAGGGGGATTCCATCAGAAACTGTTGCAGCTTTTCCACATAGAGAAAAAATTAAGTTAGACCCTTATATGCATAAATTAACTTGAAATAATTAACAGCTTAAGTGTTAAGACTTGAAGCTACAAACTTTGTAGAAGAGAGCATAGAGAAACAGATCCTTGTCCCTAGTCTGTTTGTTTGTGACTTTGCTTTGAGACAGGCTGGATCTATGCAGCAGGCCTGCCCTGGACCTCAGTATACCGAGCCAACTGGCATCAACCTTGGCAGGTCCTCTTCATTAATCTCCCTAGTGTTAGGAACTCAGGCATGCTGTGTGCCTGGCTCTGGCATTAATTTTAACAGTGAGCTTCTGAATTTCACAACGCAGACAACAAAAGTAAAAACAAACTAGTGGGGTAATCTAGTGAAAAGTTTGCACAGACAAGGAAGCTGACCCAGAGGCAGCCTTTCTGCAGAAAGGGAAGTATCCGCAGAGATGTGTGGTGAGCAATGAAGAGCCCTGTCTGTAAGGAACGGGCACAAGGAGACCTTGCAAGTCTGCCCAGCTGTGCAGCAGCAGCAGAAACTTGCTCCTGACTCTCTGAAAGGCTTAGAAACCTCTCCATGGAGGCCTATGCTGTTCTATAATAGCAAAAAAGCATAATTTTGTGTATTTAGTTAGAGGTAATAGGTCATGGTATAAATTCTTTACTTTGAAATATTGTGGTATATCTGAATGGAGAAATAGCTCAAATTTAATCTGTAATGTTCCCTTACTTTTTAATGTCATTATACTTATACGTCAGTTACACACATACATGCATTTACACACACACACACACTCACACACACATGCTTTCTGCAGTATTCTTCCCCTGGTGTGCACGGCCAAGTCTAAGATGTTCATTCAGATACTGGGTCAGATAATTTTATTTTCTGCAAAAGCTCTGTGCCCATGTTTATACCCACACCATTTTTCAGCAAGCCTTGTGTAATTAATCACTTATGTAGAGCTTAATGCATGATAAATGTATTTTGCAATCTTAAGAAAATGTTTGCCTGTTCTTCATTAGAGAGGTGACTTTTTGCTCCTTCTAAGTAATAATTAAGCCCAAGGTAGTGCTCCTTTTTGCCTTAGCTGCTAGGAAGCTCCGTCAGGTCTGTGGCTGAGACTTTGGGGAAACCCTTTTTCTGCACTTCCCTTTCCTTTGCTAGGTGAGAGACCACTGTTGCGGGCGCTGGTCCTCAGGATCGCCACAGTTCTAAATGTTTTCCTGTGCTGAAAAGATTCTTAGGTTACCTTTCCAAGGATTTTCTTCTAGGTTATCAAGGGAATACAATATTTACATTTTTACAGAATTTTAAAAAATTTCTTTTTACATTTCTGCTTGACCATTATTGTCCCATTTTACACACATATCAAAACATAACACCCAGAAACTTAAAATAAGCAGACATGGTTCTTCGTTACTCCATTTCCTTCTGCTTGGTCAGGAGAGAATAGTATGATTGATTTATAATTTCAGTTTAAAAGATAATGTTTATTGCTTGCATCCTCCCACATTAAGTGATAATTATTTCATTGAAATTTTGTAAACTACAAATAAATATCTTAGGTACAGCGAGTTAGAAAAATGCAGCATCTAGCTTAACTGTTTCTAATTTTAAATAAAAGCTATGTAAATTTAATTACTTGGAGAAAAGGACATGCGTACATCAATGGACTCTTTTATGTCTTTTGGTTCTAGCTGTAATGCAGTTTTCTCTTCACCTTTCCCATGCTTCACTGCTGACCTCACTGTCTTTGCTGAGAGAAGAGAGGTACGGTAGAGACTTTTATCATCCCCACAAGGGATGCGGCAGCTCTCCGCTCCATGCTGTCCTTGCCCCAGTTTGTCCCCACCACATCTGAGATTTCTCTAGTATTGCCACCTCGCCATCTACTACAGAATTATCATCGTCACTCGGAGACAAGAATAACAAAAGTGTTTTGACAATAAGCCCACTTTTTGATAATTATTTTTATCCCATCTTCTATATCAGAAGTTCTAAAACAAAATTCTCAAACTTGACTTCTCCTTTTCTCTCCTGCCACTCTCATTCCCACCTTTCATGAAAAGTTTTTTCTCCTGGGATTCCTTCCTTCCCTGGCCTCCCCATAGCCTTATTCCTGTCCTTTCTGTGTCCACCTATAGCATTTTTAGTTTGTGGTCCTGAGACTTCTGTTGCTGGCCTGACCACTTCATCCCTTGGGCAGGCAGCATCCACTCTGCCTCTCAGGCCTTATGCCTTCAGAGCTTGCTTGCTAATGGAGAGGTTACTGAAAGCCTATGCAAGTGTGGTCCAGGAGAGGAAGTGGGTGGAGCTTTATGGGTATGTTCTCATCTACTCATTCTTCATTTGGCAATTCCAGTTTGTTCTGTTCATCCCAGCCAGGAAGGAAGACCCAGTCTGGACCACCTCACCACTCACCACCCCCTTTGCTGACTCTGTGCCTCCGGAACTGTTGGTTCCTCATGGCTCACATTCTTACTAACTGCAGGACCTTGGCTGTCCTGCCTGAAGACACAACCCCATCCCAGTGTCACCTTCTCTTCCTTGCTCCCCTGTAAGTGCCTGTATCCCACCCTTACTGTCCAGCATCAGGCCCAGACTCTCACCTGATTGCCTATTGTATTTGTGACAGCAGAAGTCAAGTTCCCAGAGGACCAGGCCTTTCTGGTTGGAGGAGACACAGCCTGAGAATGTGGAGTTCTGGGGAACGAATAATACAGGCACGATCTTTCCTAAAGTGAACAAATAAAGCCTCAACCGTTATCTTTATTTTTAAAACAAGAAGGAATAAAGTATCCTCACTTTTGTATTATCTGTGACATTTAAATCTGTCCACCTTTCCAAACAGCAGGGTTTGTGTCTCCTCCACTGGTATTACCTCCGAGTGCTCTCGCTGTGCTCTTACAAAGGTTGCTAAAGGAATTAGGTTAAGTGCATACGGTTCATCAATGAGTCATTAGTGGCGATTTAAGGGGAAGGATGCTGCAGCCTGGTCCTTATTCTCTGGTGCTGGCCAACCTCTGTCTGGACTGATGTGCACTGGAAGGAACTGAGCATCATTCATTCTCATCAGCATTAACATTGCCACTCTGTCCTGGTTGACCTTCTGAGAGGGAGCTGTGATCAGTGTTGGGGTGTGGGGAGGACTACCCCAGTCTCTGACCCATTCTGGTTGCAACACCCAGCCTTTCCACAGTGAATTATATCTCAGAGGATTATTGTATCACTCAGATGCCAACAAGGGCGTTCGGAAATAAGAAAGGACAGCTCCTTTCCCAATTCCTTGGGATTCAGTACAGTCTCTTGAGTCTTGATTCTGCTTCCATAGCTCCCATCATATCAATGTTTTCATGGTAATAGATCTGACTCTTTTTTGTAAAAAGGAAAATTGCTTGGTCTTAACAAAGGAAGAAAAACAACAGAAGTGCAATTTTAACTTAGTGTTTTCTCAGTGGCTTGGACCACAGAATCTGTTTACAGATGTTCGTTCAAAGAGGGCTGTTTGTACTCTGTGCTTGATCGCTGCTGGTGGGTTCAAGGTTATCAGTGTTCTGGGTCAAAGTTGTGTCTTTGTCCTCCTACTTCAATGCTTTTGCTTTTGTCCTTGTGTTTGTCACCTCAAGGAGTATTTTCCTATAGGAAAGTAATGGCTGCCTCTCCTTCACCCTTCATATATGTCTTATTGTGACAGAAATGATAGATGACCATGCCTACCTGTAGGAAAACCAAAAGGATGTACCCACCTTTAGAATGGGCACAGGGCTACCCTGAATAAAGGTTAGCAGAAAGGGGGGAGTGTGGACATGTGGTAGGCAGCCTGAGTATCCCTGAGACTCGGGGTCCTATTTTATGTCATGATAGGATGAAGGAATTTCCAATCACTAGGAAATTTCCAGTTTTACATAAACGTTTTCTGTTCATCTTTGCAGAAACACCCTTGCCCTCCAGTTTCCTCATGCCTGAGGAAACTTTTCACCTTTGATTTTACAGTAAATCAGAAACTGTGTTGCATGACAATTGCAAGTGGCTCCTAGTAGTTAGATGGTCAGACGCTGGCCTCTGGTGCCTGAACGGAACTGAGGACAATGCAGTGATTATTCACCACTGTGGTAAGTACTAATGAGCCAGCTATGCAAGCAGTCATTGCAGTTAGTACTGTCAGTATTCATTCATAAAGCACACACCTACAACGTAGCCCCCCTGTACCAGCCATGGTATGAATGGCTGCAGAGACATGATGCTAACAAGGTAGATATGGAGATTCTCACATGAGCAAAGGGAGCTGGGAGGGTAACAGAGCAACGTAGGAAGATGATTCCAGGAAAGGGTGGCAAGGTCTGGGACTGCCTCCCTGGAGAAATAATTTAGAGCAGAGAAATTTTTTTCTCAAGACTTATATTTCTAAATACCCAATTACCAGCAAGATGTTCTTGGCAAAAAATATTATTTTGGGAAAAACCACACTAACCTGACCATAGGTACCTTTATCATAGAGTCGGTGAAGAAAATTCCTATAGAATTTACAGGTTATTAATTTCCTTCAGAAGATGACTCTCTGATTCTCCACTGAGTTGATCACCAACTCTTCATCACTCAGAACTCAGTGGGGAAGTTGCTAGATTCAATGCATTTTTATCTCATGTTCTTCTTTAATCTTTGTTTTATCTTTCGCTGTGGTCCTGATGTGATAACCCTTCTCCCAGTCATCCAGGCCATGACTCTCAGTTTTCACAAGGAGAGAAATAAAGTGTCCATTGGGGAATGGAAACAAAAACGCTTGGGCTACTATTAAAACTATCACTCTAAACCATAACTTAATCCAAGGTGTTAAAACATCACAGGAAATAATATTAAGTAGCATTTTCTGTGTCTGGTGCCTTGTCCACCGAGCTGAATCTGGGATGGTGGAAAGGCTTTCTGCTGGCTCGGTTTTGACCCTGAGATGTCACAAGGATGGAAAGAAATCTTGTATGTGTTCACATTGTTGGTTCTCTCCAATCTAATTCCATTTGATTACAAGAAGTTAAAAGACTACTTTCTTTACTAAATATGGTGGAAGCGTATTTCTTAATTAAGGACTTAAGAAATTTTAAGCATCCGACCCTATGGTTTGCTGAAAAGATAGTTTTTATTTGTTTGTTTTTCAGAGCTGTTTCCTGGGAACAGGGTTTGTGCGTTTGTTTGTATTTTAACTAGAGGTTTTACCTTGGGGGGGTCTGGAGAGAAGAACTAGGCAAGTACTTGCTGTGTGCCTCAGAGCTATGCCTAGCCTTAGATGAGGCACTTCNCTTTCTATTGTCTGGTAAATAAAATGAAAATGTATAGGATGTTGGAATTTGTTTGAATATTACCAGGTCTTGCTTAGTGTTTCCATGTAATACAATCGCTCTCTGTGCTGTGAAGTTCTTGGTCCAGGTAAAAGCCCCTTTTCTAGCTGATGGGCATCTTGCAGGAAGAGCTCTAGGTTGTTACCCCACCCCCCAATTCATTTATAATCACTTACTGGGGACCAGTTATGTAACAGGCTAGATATTGGTTTCCCAGTGGCATGACAGATTTGGGCTCACAGCCTCAAATCTAACAAAAATAAATAGACATCAGACAAATAATTGTTTCATTTGTAATTGAAATAGGTTTCCTGTGCTGAGGATGTCCATGACTAAGGAGGATGGATTCATGTGGGTCAAGTAGTGATGTGTGGAAAGGAACAGAAGTCTCTCTTGGAGGCCTCTGTAAAGGGGAAAAGTGAACGGTCACTGAGGAGGGGGACTATCAGGTCTATTGTTTCTGTTTTTATTTTCCTTTATAGAATGCAAAAAAACCCTAGATTGTATTTAAATACCGGTTATCTACTCAACATGATAGTCTAAAGATTCTGATAGTCTAAAGAGTCCTCACTAAAATGGTGAGGGATTTGCTTTGAAGAGAAGCAAATGTTCCCTGCATTGCAGTGGCAGGGGAGAAGGGAGATGGCAATGGGAACACAGGCAGGAGAAGACAGTTCCTGTCCACTGCCCCCTGTTCTCTCAGTTGGCAGCAGGCAGGTTCAGCTGCTGAGAGCCAGAGGCTGGAGGTGAGTGGAGGATTTTGCACAGTCAGCAGTTTGCATGCTTATTGTCTCCTAGGAGAATGCAGTTATGTAAAACACTTGGGGAGCAGCCTGACTGAGTCCATCCAAGGTTCCCGTAAAATGGTGTGATAAAATGCCAAGGAGCTTCAGTGGTTTGCAGTAGGTTGTCAAAGAATGGCAGCTAAGTTAGATGAGGGTGTGGCTTCTCGTGAGAGGGAACTGAGGGAGGGAAAGAGATGGCCTGGAAAATCCACTGATGTCAAAAACAGCAGCGGGGACCCCTGAGTGAGCAGGCTAACGGGATACGCTTTTGTCCTCAGCTGGACTGCTGTTTCAGTGAGGGGGGGACAAAGCAGTCCCAGCATGGTCCACTCTTTGTGGCCAGATGGCTCAGGGAAGAAGACACTGGAGATGAGGTTAGTGATTGGAGTAGTGGGGCTGTCCACATGGATGGGAAGTCCTGGTAGCTTTTGAGTTTACCTGGGCCAGCTGTTGGAAATGGCGTAGAGTGAAACTCAGTGGTTTGGATGTCAGTCTTCCCTGAGTGACATGGTAACAGAAGCAGGTTGGTGGGAGTGTCTGAGAAGATGAGAATCTTGAGGTCTTAGAGTGACACTGGGAGGACAAGCAGCACTGACTTCTCTCACCTGAGTACCCAGACAAGTACCTCCTTAAGAGGGCTGGGGAAGGATGTCTTTACACAACATCCAGCAGACACTAGAGCTAGGGGATGGGGAAGCTAATCCAGACAGGGTTGAGGGGAGCTGGAAGCTTGTTGAGCCTGAAGTATAAATTCTCATGAGCTGGGGAATGGGAAGGAAAGCATAGTGTTGAAGAGAGATACTGCCTAGAGTGTAGGATGGAACATTCCATGAGCTCCTTGTGTGTCTGTGTGTGTGTGGTGTGTGTGTGTGTGTGTATCTGTGTGCATACATGTTCAGGAGGAGATGGATGCTTGTTAGTATGATTACAGAGCTGAGCTTGGGGATTTGGCCCTGTTCATCCTTAGAGGCTGACTCATTTGGGCGTTATCACAAGTCATCTCAGGCCTGTCGAGTCAAGTGCCATCCAGTAGTACAGCATAGTGTTATCTAAAGGAGGGGAAAAAAGGAGGGGGTGAAGCATAGCGCTGGCTTTTTACCTTGCCTGGTCTTCACAGCCACATTGAAGGGCTCGGCTAGGAAGAAGGCGCTGGGCTGTTTATCCTCACTCACTGGCTCGGCTGTGGACATTTATGGAATTCAGTCAACAGCTTGTGGCAGTGTAGCCTTTGCGAATACTGATCTCTAAAAACAACAGTGAGCATTCTCACGTGTGCTTTTTTAAAAAGTTGGGCAGTGCCTGTTCATCGTCTGTCTCTGATGCTAGCCGTGCTGCGGTGGTATCTATTTTGACCATCACAGGCTCTGTCATGCCATCTTTATACATTGTCACAGTACTCAGGGTTTTGGGTGACAGTTGGTCTTAATCTGTAAAGTCTCAGCTGACATCATTTATGTGTTTTAGACTTTTCAATTCTTCAACAAGAGCTTTCAAGCTATGTTCTTTTACTTCCTGAATGGACAAATGATGTGAAAATCCTTCCAGGTCATGCTGTATGTCCTATTCCTGGGTGCCGAGGAATAGGCCATATCTGTAGCCCACGTTGTACAGGACACCACAGGTAAAGATTTTTCTTACTTAAATCAGCTTAGGGATGAAAAGCACACATTATGCAGACCAGCATCTCTGTGTAGCACCGGAAATGGGCCTGAGAGCTTGCTGCTGCATCACTGACCCCTCTCCTCTGCTAAGACCCTTCCTTGATGAGTCCTTCTGTCTGCCCTCTTCTTCCCTCTTGGGGTCAGGGGCTTCCAAGGCATTTCTAAGACCTACCTGAAGTCTCTGACTATGGCCTTGAAGGGTTTCCCTAAAGTAATCCTTTCTAATGTACTTGCCCTGCCTGTGTCTTGCTCTTATTCTGAGCTCTTCCCACACCCACTAAGTCTTCCTTGCAGGAAATCCCAGAAACTCTTCCTTTTTGCCTCCTGTTCTCTGTTTACTTTTAAGTTCTCTTTTTCCTCCTTTTTATTCATTCGGAGGACAGATGATTCTGTTAAAGAATATAAAATGAGAGTGAAATTGTTTTTAAGATTATAGCTGTTAAAAAAAGATGTAGACTGGATGGTACTCATAAAGAAAATACATGCAGATAAATCTGTAAATCTTTGCTGTTGTTTTTGTCCCTGGTAGTTTGTAAAGTTATGTTCTTTGTATTATTGTGGCCTAAACTTTATATAATTCTGAAAGTTTAAAAGTACTATTCTTCACTTCCTGTCTATGATGATGTCTGTTCAGATACACACACACATCCACTTCCTGTCTGTGATGGTGTCTATTCAGTTACACACACATACCCACTTTCTGTCTGTGATGGTGTCCATTAAGTTACTCACACACACATGCCCACTTCCTCCTGTCTGTGGTGGTGTCTATTTAGATACACAGACACACCCACTTCCTGTCTGTGGTGATGTCTGTTCAGATACACACACATCCACACTTCCTGTCTGGTGGTATCTATTCAGATACACACACATACCACTTCCTGTCTGTGATGGTGTCCATTCAGATACACACACATACCCACTTCCTGTCTGTGATGATGTCTGTTCAGATACACATACACACACCCACTTCCTGTCTGTGATGGTGTCTATTCAGATACACACACATACCCACTTCCTGTCTGTGATGGTGTCTATTCAGATACACACAAATGCCCACTTCCTGTCTGTGATGGTGTCTATTAGACACTCACATATTCACATGTACCCACACACAAGCCTGTTAAAAATATTCCTATTCCATCTCCCACCCAAACATGAACTTTGTTCCTATTTTCAAAAAGATGGAGAGCAGCAGATGAGGATTTTAAACCATCCCTGCTCTTCACACTCAGATATTCTTCAGCATCAACTGTAGCTTAAAGAATTCCTGACTAATTTAAAGGAAAAAAACTTACATATTCTAGACAGAAGTACTTTTTTCTCTTGGCATAGATTTATTTTTAAACCCAAAAGATATCATTCTGCAAGATGCCCCTTGCAATCTTATTCTGAAGATTATTAAGCAATTATTATTATGGTCAAATAAAAAGGAAAACCAAAAACAGATCCTCCAACCAGTTGCACTAGGGGCCTGGTGTCAAGGTTTAATTTTTATTGTTGTGATGAGACACCATGACCCAGGCAACTTATAAAGGAAAGTGTTTAATTTAGGTTTATAGTCACAAAGGGTTAGTACTCAATGATGGTAGAGCAAAAGCATGGTGGCAGGAAGAGCTGAGGGCTCACAGTATGGTCACAAGTAGCAGGCAGAGAGAGAGAGAGAGAGAGAGAGA
>LOJH01005912.1:37468-51132 GCA_001685095.1 Ellobius talpinus | reverse complement strand
CTCCAAAGCTACAGAGAAACCCTGTCTCGAAAAACAAACAAACAAAAAAAGTAAAGATGCATCATTTTAGATTTATGATCTTCCTTGCAAGATAGTCCAAAATCAACTGGGCAATGGTGGCACGAGCCTTTAAACCCAGGCCGAGGCAGGAGGACTACAGATTGAAGCCTTGGCTAAGGAGTGAGCTCAAGATCAGGCTGAGCAGCTCTGTGAAGGTTTCCCAGAGATCCGGGCCGGTGGCACTCGGGCTCTCAAGCCCTGAACCACCTCTCCAACCCCACACGTGGGTCTTTATTTGATCGTCATTCTTGTTAGTCTGGTTACATTGCTCTGTCAGATTGGCCAGAAATAATTTTCCCTAACGTAATTTAAAAGAAAAGCTTAAATAACACCACTGCTGAATGAAATTTACTTCCTTAATGGGAGATTGCCACCCATCTTTGGGTCAGAAAACTCTGGTTCCGATTTTAGACCCTGACTAAGTTGACTCAGGTCAACTTTAGTTTCATTGTTTGAAAAGGGGATTAACCCAAATTTTGCAAAATTAAAAACAAAAGCTTCTAATATATTGAAAGACTCAGGAGAACAGGATCTCAAGAAGTCTTAAGATTTAAGACCTAGAAGGTTCTTTAATATTGAAGGTTACAGGACTCCTTGAAGCCAGAACTGGCAAGGCTGCCATCTTGTGGCGATTTAAGTGTGTGCTCGCTAACGTCATTCCCAGTAACTAGAAGTAAAGCTCTACCTAAGTAAATCAGACACTCCAGAGAGAAGCTGAGATAAAGATAATAAAACAAAAAACAAGGTTGCGCCATTACTGGAAAGAGAAAGAAATAAAGGACCAGAAATAAAGGACCTAAGAGGGGACCTTTAAAAATAAATCCTAGCCAGGTGGTGGTGGTGCACCTTTAATCCCGGCTCAGGGGAGGCAGAAGCGGATCTATGTGAGTTCAAGGCCAGCCTGGTCTATAGAGTGAGTTCTAGGACAGCCAGAGATACACAGAGAAACCCCGTCTCAAAAACCAAAATAATAAATTAAAAATTAGTTTTTGTAAAAAAAAAAGCTGGGTGGTGGTGGCACACACCTTTAACCCCAGTACTTGGGACAAAACACTGTCCCCCAACAACAACAACTCTTATATCTAGTAGGGAACTCTGAAAAGGGGAAGAAACAGCTGATTTGGGCTGGAGAGGTGGCTCAGAGGTTAAGAGCACTTCCTGCGCTTGCAGAAGTCCCAGGTCCCAGCACCCACAAGACAGCTGGATTACAGTCAGCAAAGGACAGGAGTGAGTTTGCGTGACCAGGAGATTCAGTTGCGACGGAGCTTCTCCAACTTTAACGATGATTGGGAAAACAGAAGTTGCTGATGCTGCTATAGGGCAGTGCACTCCAGAAGAGAACTTTACCTGTAACTCCAGGTCCAAAGGAGTCCACGTCCTCTTCTGGCCTCCATAGGTCCCAGACACACATGTGGTGTGCAAACAAAATTCAGGCATAATATGTTCATAAAACGAAGTGGCTGATGAAGAAGGCAAAACAAGTCAGTGTGTTACTCCAGGCTGAGCTGTAGCTAAAACTGCTCCTGTCCTTTCTTTTTAAAGACTTGGAAGGCTTTTTCGCAAATTTGACCACTATGGTCATTTTTGTTATTGCTATATCCAAACCACAGCTGCCACTGTGCCCCTTCTGAAGGTCTATAGGCAAATCTGTTCCTCCCGCCTCCTTGCCACCCCCCTCTATTCTAACTGGGTGTTAGACCATAGGCCTGCCCCCTTAAGGTGCTGATCGCTCTAGAAGGCCAGATCTCCCCTGCAGGTCTCTCTTTGGGACAGAGAACTAAGAAGCTCATCTGTCCTGTGTTGTCTGCTGCTTTTTTAAAATTTCTTTTCCATCGAGTGTGTGTGTACACGTGTGCGCATGTATCTGTGTGGGATGGACACAAGGACAAATGCCAGCAGAGACTACAGGTGTCAGATCCCTTTTTCCAGGGGTTAAAGCCACCTGGGTGCTGGGAATTGAACTGGGGTCCTCTGGAAGAGTAGCAAGTGCTCTTAACTGCTCGGCCATCTCCCCAGCCCCAAGTCTGTGATTTACAGCTCCTAATCCAGGGTCCTACCCATTGAGGACTTGCCATTCTGCTTGTCACATAGGCTCTCCCTGGTCCGAAACGTCCTGCTACCCCCAGAATGGATATAAAAGTCAAATGTTTCCTTCGTTCTGGGAATTTCTCCCTTCTCTGGGACTTCCCATCATTCAATCATGAAGGCTGTCTCTTTTACTTCCTTTCAGCTGTCTGGCTTACTAAAGCTCCAGCTTTCAAAGGGAATACTCTCCTTCCCTTTATGGTTCTGTTACTTTATTGTCCATGCATTGTACTATTCTTTTTAATGCTGTTTCATCTCAGCATCCATCATGAGACCATAATCCAGGCCTTTCTCCCAGTAAAGTGGTAGTCCGAAAGGGTAATTAATGTGTTAGCTCCTTTCCCTAACGAACTGATCATCTGTGCCCTGCCCCCACGCAATACTGAGGATTGAATTTAGGACCCAGAGTAGGCCAGAGAAACACACACACACACACACACACACACGAGGGATGGAGAGACGGGGATGTACGGATAAAGATTGATGTGGTCCACTATGAAAAACTCAGTGATTGTTCAACCTGAAGCTATGTAGAATGCACTCTACTGGATTCGATGGAAGCACAGGGATATGTGCTATGGCAGGACTGGGGCTTTTAGCATTTGGTATGTCTATTCCATGTCCTCTTTCTGTTTTCATTGTTGTGACCCCAGTGAATGAAGACGAAGAGAGTATAGAATGGACAGGGGACGCATGCAGTGAAAAGCTACTGACAGAGGCCTTGCGATCAGTCGCAGGAAGGTTTCTTCATATGCTACTTAATATTTGCGCACTGGACCTAACTCTCTCCTTTCTTTCGCCTTCCCCGGTCCCGTACAGCAGGTGTGGCATGTCAGAGCGGCTCACTTTAAAGTCCATAGTCGACGGAGCATGAAGGTGGGGGTCTTTATGGAACTGGAAGAAGCATGAACGTTACCTGGAGACCCTGGACTCCTTGCTGGATGAAATATTGGAAGGGGCTTTGCATTGCTTCCATTGTTAGGGTGAAAAGTGAGTGTGGGATGTGCTATTTGGATTATAAAAGAATTGTTTGCGGCTTGGGGGTTGTTTTAGCTTTTGCAGTGTAAGAATAGAGAGAAGGGTGTATGCTGATGTGGGGCACTCAGAAAGGTTTCGCATACGTGGGGCCGTAACCTGCGTCCCCTTCACACTGGGCAATGGCCTCGTGCTGCCGTCGCAGACAGCATGCTAGAAACAGCCGAAGCGGAGAAAGGTTCACTTTGGATCGCAGTTTCAGAGGGATCTTAGTCTATCACAACAGAAAGGGACAGGAACGTGCTGTGGCCATCACAGAGGAGGGACCACGTGGCAGAGCTGTGCACAATGGCAGCCACCCAGGCGGCAGGGAAGGCAAATGGGAACCGTGGGTGAGCACGACCTTCAAAGATAGCCTTCTAGTCAGCCGTGTCCACCCATCAGGACCCGCTTCTGAAAGGCTCAGTCCACGGCCTTCAAAATAGGGCCGCAAGTGGGGACCACGCATGCTCAAAGTGAGCACCTGTGGGGCACATTCCAGATTCCAGTCATAGCAGGCGTTATCCCACATGTGAGAGTCTGAGAGCGGCCGCCTTCTACTACCAAAGCTGACACTGCTCACCGTGGATTTCCTAGTGCGCTAGGCCCAACCAATTCCACTCTCTTTTAAATGGACTTTATTTGTATATATGTGTGCCTGCTTGTCTGTAGGTACACCACATGTGTACAGGTGCCCATGGAGGACAAAAGACGTTGCTGGAGCCCCTGGAATTAATTATAGGTGGTTGTGCGCCATCCAGTGTGTGTGCTTGGAACCAAACCCAGGTCCTCTGTAAGCGAGCAAGTGTTTTTAACCATGGAGCCATTTCTCTCGTCCTTTCGCTCTCTCTTTCCACAGTTAGCTGTAATTACTGCTATTTAGTGGCGTGTATATTTGGAGGTTGGAGGGACACCGCTACATGCCACAGTATACATGTGGAGGTCTGTGGAATCAGTTCCCTCTTTCCCACTTCTGCAGGTTCCAGGTACCAAACTCAGATCACCCAGCTTCTGCAGCAAGTATGTTTACCCACTGAACCATCTCTCTGAGTTCCCAAAGACAAATGAGATCAAGTGAGTTTGAGTTGTCTGACTTGTTTGTTTAAAGACAGAATTGCATTTCATGCTAGCCTGGAACTCACTTTGTAGCCCAGGATGACCTTGACCGTTTGACCCTCCTGCCCCCACGTCTCTAAGGCTAGGATTATACTCATGTGCCAGTATATCTGGTTTATGCAGTACTGAGAATCAAATCCAGGGCTTCGGCCATGTTAGGCAAACACTTTACCATCTGGGCTACACCTGCAGCCTGACAAACGAGGGGAGAAAAGACAACACAGAATTTGTGAGTGTCCTGGCTGGTCAACTTGACACACAAACCAGAGGTATCTGAAAGGAGCGAAACTTAACTGAGAAAATGATGCCATAAGATCCAGCTGTAGTTAACTAACTTCTTAGTTAGTGATTGATGGGGGAGGGCCAGCCCATGGTGGGTGGTGCCTTCCCTGGGCTGGTGGTCCTGGGTTCTATGAAAAAGCGGAGGCAGTAAATAGCACCCGTTTATGGCCCCTGCAGCAGTTCCTGCCTCCAGGTTTCTTCCCTGTTTGAGCTCCTGTTCTGACTTCCTTTGATGATGAACTACAGTGTGGAAATGTAAGGAAAATAGACCCTTTCTTTTCACCTTGTTTTTTGGTCATGGTGTTTCATTGCAGCCATAGAAACCCTAAGACAGCGAATGAGAGGTTATAGCTATGGGCAAGTGGGCTCAGGGCCTTTGGGGAGGAAACACTGTGAAATGAAACTCAGAAAGGTCCCTCTGAGAGACAGGGAAGCTGAACTCAGCTCACTGAGATATCTGGCTATGAGACCGGAAACAGGGTATGCTTTGTGGGTTCTTGAGAAAACTTCAGCTTTCCAATTTCAGACACTGCCTCTTCTTCCCTTTCCTCTTTCCTTAAATATGATAAGACAGCTTCGGCTGCTGCAGCTTACTTGCAGCTGAAAGGGTAAGATGGGAGTCAGTGGGGTGGGGACGCACATGCCTTTAATCCCAGGACTCAGGAAGCAGAGGCAGGTGGATGAATTAATTCCAGGTCAGCTAAGGCTGAAGCATGAGACCCTGTCTTCAAAAAAAAAAAAAAGTGGCAAGGGGAGGGGTCAGAAGATACTGGCTTTGAAATTGAGCCATTAAAACATTTTTGAAATATCATTGCAGCCAGGTTTTCTGTTATTTGTGGGCAAAGCATTTCAGATTCCTAGCTGATTTGCTTTGGTCTCACTTGCAGCCAAGAGCACAGTTCCTGACCTGACCAAAAGATAGCCATGAAAGCAAACAGGGACGGCGGAAAATCTTTCTGGTGAGACAGCAGTGGCAGTTCTGGAGGCACCAGCCCGCATGTTGACACTTCAGATCCTATTTTGCTCTCTGGTGGCCTTCACCAGGGGCACAGACAATAGGTTCTTTGTTCTGAGTACTAGCTGTTAGCATTGTTTCCTAAGAACCAACTGTTTTTATAAACGGTATAAATTTTCTTTCTTAATTTTTATCAACCATTTCAGTTGGGTATGAATTTCCTTCGTGGAGGTTAAGTTAGGATAATTCCAAGATCAAACAGTAAGTAGCAGATTCGGGATTCATTTTCCGGGTGACCCCGAAGTCAGACTTTAATCATCACATTTCATCCTTGCTATTTCTGTTGGCAACTCCTAAGTGTGGCCGAGGGTACCCTTTCTCACGCTGCAGCCTGGGGTCCCCACCTTAGGAAGGGGAGAAGGACGGCAGTCTCCGGAAGACTGTTGTCTGCTGTCAGCCCCTCCTAGCAGAGAGTACAGGATCTGCCCGGATGCATGCAGGCGCTGTGCCAGGCTACACAGATCACAGATGTACCCAGTCCTCTGAGCCAGGCTGCAGGGATCCACACTGTCCCGTGAGCCAGGCTGGGAAGTGCTCCAGATGAACTGTCAGAATTCTGGGTCTGAAACCCTGAGAGATAAGGAGGAGACTTGGTACCCAGCCCTTCCCAGACAAAGCGATTCTGCAGATCTAGAATGTGCTGAAACCCAGCACCCACCCCCCCAAAAAAAAGAAAGAAAGAAAGAAAAGAGGTGATAATGTATGCAAAGAGTGAGGGCAATTCCTCTTTGTAAACTGATCCACTACAAGTCTTTCCTCCCCCAGGCTAGAGTTTAAGGTCTCAAACTCAAAGCCTGCAAACCCCCAAATCCTGTCCTGCTCTCACTTGCCATCGCCAGCACCCCAAGTCTCAAGGCCACCTTCCTACCCTTTTCATTTAGTGAAATTTTCCCCATAAATATTTATTATCAATTCTGTGCCAGACACACAAAGAATTACAAGGAGAAAGAAACCAACGGGGGGAGAAAGACATTCAAAGATAATTGCTTGTGCCCAGCATTTGGGAAGCAGCGGCAGGTGGAGCTCTGTGAGTTTGAGACCAGCCTGCTTTATATAGTGATTTTCAGGCTAGGCTGTGCTACACAGTGAGACTCTGTCTCAAAACAAACAAGCAAGCAAGCAACCCACCTCCCAACGATGAGGATTATAGGGCTCACTGAGGAGGAAATGCAATATTAAGTAAAAATATACACCCGATGTCAGTCCTTCCAGCTACTATAGAAAAATGCCTGAGACTAAGAAATTATTTTCTAATAGTTTTGGAGGTTGGAACTCCTCAAGCTGTCTGATAAGGTCCTACTCTGGGCTTCTGAGATGGTTTCTTGTTGCCAAGTCTTTACAGGGTAGAAGGTAGGAGGGCAAAATATGCAGAGGTTTCAAGCCTTTCAAAGGCATTAGTGCCATCCATAAGGGCACAGTTCTCAGAGCCTAATCTTATCCTAAGAGGCCCATCATCACTTGCTATTGATGAGGATTGTTTCTATGTGAGTTTTAGAGGAATTCCAGTGGTAGTCCTGGGGGACCAAATGTACTCTAAAGGATCATATTCATCTGTCCTCTTTCTATCCTCACGATCAATATTCCTTTCATAAGAATGGTATATCGGGCTGGGTGGTGGTGGCGCACGCCTTTAATCCCAGCACTTGGGCGGCAGAGGCAGGTGGATCTCTGTGAGTTTGAGGCCAGTGTGGTCTACAAGAGCTAGTTCTGGGACAGGCCCCAAAGCTACAGAGAAACCCCCAAAAAATTTATTTATGTATTTAAAAAATTATGTGCATGTATGTACATCTCTGTGTGGGTATGTGCATATCAATGCATGTGTTCACAGGGGCCAGGGATGTCAGATACTCCTGGAGCTGGAGTTACAGGCAGTTGTGAGTCACCAGACATGGGTGCTAGGAACCAAATTTAGGTCCCTCCACAAGTGCAATACACCCTCTTAACTGCTGAACCATCTCTCAGGTGCCTGTCCTTTTTTTAAAAAGAATATAAATTATCAAATTATTATCATTGTTTTGTGTGCGTGTGATGCATATGCATATGTGTATGCATGCCACAGAGCCATGCGGAGGTTGGAGAACAGTTTTGTGGCGTTTCTCTCCTCCCACCCTTCTGGAGGTTCCAGGGATAAGACTCAGGTCACCAGGTCTCTGCAGCAAGTACTCTTACTCACCAAGTCACTGTGCTGGCCCTCTTTCTGCCCCCGTCTCTTTGTCTTGCTCACTCGAGTCCGTGCTCTACAGCGCATTGCTAAAATGCAACCGAATAGCTCTCCCATTAAAGTCCATCTTGCCAGTGGGGGCACAGCCCAGGACTGCACTGAACGGCAGCAAGGTCTGCGCGTTCAACTCTGGCTTAGCCTCTTCGTCCAGCCGTGTGTCAAAGTCATCTTCTTCAGAAACTACTCACCTCATCTTGGCTGAATTCCCATCTCCACTGTTTTACCCCTTCACCTTAGCTCAGGACATGACAATTCTACATCATCCAAGGCACTTACTAAATATGTGCTAGATGTGAGCAGGCTGTGGACAGGACATGGTGGCCTGGGCACAGAACAGCATCAGTGAGGAAAAAGAAACCTGGAAGCCACTGTTCTATCACAGTTGTGGAACTTGAACAAAAACCATAGTGCTTGGTACACAGGAAGAGCTGAATACGTTTCCTTCAATATCTAGACAAACATGCAATGGGTAATGTTTTTATTCTGTGACTGGACTTACAAGTGCATGCATCTATGTATGCATTCCAAACAAGCAGTTTCTTAGGGTATGGGCTGTAAGTCGTATGTTCATTTTCTATAATAATCTTAGAAAATGACTTCAAAAAGGTCCTTGTTTCTATTTCTCATTGCAACCTCGTGAATTATCATTCCAGCTTAGGTAAGGAAATGGTCTTTCACTTATGTATGCATTATGCATGTGTGTATGTGGGCGTACATGCCATTTCAAGTGTGTGGAGGTCAGGGAACAACTTTGGGAGGTGGTTTTTCTCCTTCCACCTTTATGTGGGTTACAGGCATCTTCAGGCGTGCATAAGCACTTTTAGCCAATGAGCCGTCTCACTGGCTCTGTTCATCCCTTTTTCTTCCTCTTTCTCCTACTGCTCTTAGATGCATGATCTGCACATTTCTTGCACCTATTCAAGAAAGGGATTTAGGAGGGTGAAATAGATTGAGGGGAGAGGGTGTTGGTTCTGAGCTTCATATACACTTAAGTTTAACCTTTTAAATTTTGTTTTGTTTTGTTTTCAGATAGGTTGTTGCTATGTAGCCCAAGCTGGCCTCAAACTCAGAATCCTCCTATCTCAGCCTCCCAAGAGCTAAGATCATAGGTGTGCACTACACCTGTCTAATCTTCTGATGCCAAGACAGTATTTCTGATCAGGTGGTGGTGGTGCACGCTTTTAATCCCAGCACTTGGGAGGCAAAAGCAGGTGGATCTCTGAGAGTTCAAGGGCAGCCTGAAAACACTGCCTCAAAAAAAGAGTATTTTTGGTTAAATATACATATATACTTTTAAATTAAAAAAAACTATTGACCAGTACACCTTTTAATTCTAGTACTCAGGAGGTAGAAGCAGGCATATCTCTGTGAGTTCAAGGCCAGTCTGGTTTATATGATAAGCTCCAGGCCAGCCAAGGGTATGAGAAGTTGTCTCAAACAAAACAAAAATTTTATTTGTGTGTGGGAACTGAGGGCACATGATTTAAGTCATCAGACTTTGTAGCAGGTGTCTTCACCCCACTGAATAATTTTTCCAGTCCAAATGCATTTGTTTGAGATAGGGTCTCACTGTGAATACCTCGCTGGTTTGGAACTCACTATGTATATCAGGCTGGCCTTGAACTCACAAAGATCTATCTGCCTCTCCTTCCTGAGTGCTAGAACTAAAGGTGAGAGTCACTACACCTGCCTCCAAAATGTACATATTTTAAATATACACTTTTTGTCAGTTTGCCATGTTGTCATTTTTCTTTTAAACGTACTAGGATCATAGAATTGGGAGGGGCCAGTAAGGTGTCCGAATTCAGGCCCCTAGTAAAGGGCTCAAGTCAGGAATGGAACCCATGTGTATCTAGAGCCAGAGGCATCCAATGCCTCAAATGATTCCAGATCGATCTATCACTGGGGTTAATTAAACTCATTGGTTTTAAGAATCAGTTCTGTTTTCCGTTCAAAGTTCCAACATCTGCTTTGTGACCTTGGCAAGTTATTTGGCTTCCTCCTTTGAAATTCCGAGGATGTAATGGTACCTACCGCAGAGAATTGCTATTAGAATTAAATGAAAATGGTTTGAGCACTAAGCACAAGCCTGGCATGTAGTCAGCGCGCAGTAAATGGTAGCTATTATTACAAGAACGGTGTTTATTGAGTGATTGACTCTGGCATATAACACCTGCATTCAACTTGAACATGGAGCTGTCAGTCACTCAATCTAAGGAGTAAGAACCCTAGCACAGCGCTCACCAATTTTTTTTCTAGAAATAAATCTTTGTGGGAGGATAATGACCCGTTGGGAAGTGTTAAGTCCGGAGAAAACAAAGACGTGATATCCTGTCTAAGAAGCAGGGAGGCGAAGACTGCCCAGCAGGTTACAGTTCTCAGTCGCACATTAGCAGCCACCAGTGACTACGTAGCCTTGGGCGAGGACGCCTCAAAAGCAAGATTTTTGAGGAATGGGACAGATCTCCTCTAATTCTGCTCATTTCATTCTCAGGGACCACACCCCGCTGGATGGGAGGAAGGACTCCAAAGCCTCGGGGCGGAAGCTTTCAAGCGGCCACAGACCTGACCATCTATGGTCACAAAGCGCACAGAGCAAACAGGAAGTGGGGGCGCGAGTGGAAGGTTTTCTCCACCTTCCCAGCCGTAGCCACAGAACCGAGCAAGGGTGGGCATGCCCAGACGCTCAAAGCCGAGCCTGCTACGCTCAGCCTCTGGGAGTCCAGTGCTTTTCCGCACCACAGACAGGGAAACCAAAGTTCGTACGCCCAGCGAAGGTGGAGTTTGGCTACGATCCCCACCACAGGCTCTGGCTCTCAGAACCTTCAGCGTTACTGTTGTTTCCTGAGCCGCTTCCGGAGTGAGGGCAAAAAAANAAAACCGGACCAGCCTCAGTCACCGAGCACAAACTGACAGGAGACTCAGCCACTCATCTGCCCTCCTTTGTGGAGGAGGGGCTTGACCAGGGACTTCAGATTCTCATTGGTCCGGGCCTTGGGGCGTGCCCAATCTGCAAACCCGCCCCTTCTCCTAGTCGCCCCCTCCTTGGAGGTGGAGCCGTTTCCCAAGTGCTCCTGGGCCAGAATCTCTCTCCGGTGGCGGGGAATGAGGGCGGAGTCACGAGCCGGGCGGCCAAACTTCTTCCTCTCTCCCGGGCTAGCGTTTCGCCGGCGCTTCATTTCCGGTGGGGGTGCCGCGCCCAGTGAGGGCCCGGAAGTGGGTCGCGCGAAGACCGCTGGGCGGTTCTTGCCGGAAGTGGAGAGCGGCTGATCGCAGTCCGGAGGTGAGGCGGAACTCTTAAGGTGAGGGTTGGTGTTTGGTTAAGGATTGGGGTGGTCTTTGGGGCCCACCGGTTCCTGGTGTTGGTAATGGCCTTGTTAGCCTACTCGTGTATGGGGAGCCCTGTTGAGGGGACCGTGGTTCTTCGGCGATCTCGGGTTCCTGGGTGCGGTCTCTTGAGGTGGGGCCGGGGTATCAGAATGAGCTGGGAGATACCGAGAAAACCACTTTCCTCTCGATTTCGCAGCTCTGCCTACAGCCTCCTCTGAGTCTGGACTCTGTGAGACCTTAGCATTTTATTCTGATAGGGTCTCATTCCCATTGCACGGATGGGTAAATTGATCTCGGAAAAGAAAAGAGTCTGGTTTTAGAGAGAGATTGCCAGATTCGGGTCCTTCCTACTTTCATTTCTTTGGAACCTCTCTAACTTGGGGTAGTCTTTCGATCTGGGCAGCTGCAGGTTAAAGGCTACCTGCTTTGTGGAACTAAAAAATAAATAAATAAATTTTTGGAATGCCTGTTTAAAATAGTAAGCCCTGCGTTTACTTTCAGAGAGCTCCCCTTGCTCTTAGACTGCCGCGATTAATAGGAAGCCAAGCTTAACTTTATGGGAGGTGCTGTCCACTTCGGGATCCGAAGTCAGATGGTTCAGGTTGGGTCTGGCTCAGTTGTCCCGTGCCTGTAGTCTTAGGATTCCTTACTTAACTTGTTTTAATGCCTTGTTTCTCTCATCTTTCACGTGGAGGTGTTTGATCTCCTCACAGAACTAAATTCAACAGGTAACAAAATTGTGTTTATTCTGTGTCAGCAATGTGGAAGTTTTGTCAAATACAGCTTTGGAAAGTCTAGTCCTTGCCCCTGTGAGTGGCAAGTGTGTGGAATTAGCAGGGCAAAGCCGGTTAAGAAGTAGTTATAGATATGTTGAGGGTGCTGTAGAAGGACGTAGCAGGAGAGTCAGAAACACTGTGGAAGATCAGATGGGGCTGAGGATATTTTAGACAGAGGTTAGTATCAGAACTGCCCGCTGTAGCTCTTTGTACTGTTCCCCTTGAAGGGAACTCCAGGGTGAGGCCAGACAGCACATTCATCATTTGCTAAGCATTTATTGGACCTTACTATGTGTGAAACACATTAGTTGAGGCACTTAGCCCTTGTGGAATACACTTGTGGGGTTTACAGCATGGGAAGGGGCCAACAAATCAAGGATGGCTGAATGTGTGCACTGTGTGAGCACAGAGCTGCTGAGAGCATAGAGGAGAAATAACCGAACCACACTTCTAGGCAGAAGTGGAAGACTTAAGTCTTTCAAGATTTCCTTGGGCATATAAAGAACCTAGAAAACACATCTCCAGGCAAAGAGTACTATAGGTGGAAGGACATAGAGACCTAAGCCTGTGGAAGAGAGTGACCAGTCAGCTTGCTCAGTTCCAGTGCTACTTAGAGAAGTGGAGAGAATGAGAGGTGCTGATCACATTATGGAGGCTCTTGGAAGCATGCTAAAGAACTGGATTTTAGCCTGGAGGCTATGAGGGGTTTGAAGGGTTTTCTCACTTGACAGAATGGGAAGGGACCAGACACTGGAGTAGACCAATATGTAAAAGATGCTGCCATGTCAGGACTTGTACTAGAGAGGGGAAGTGGAAATGGCCAGGAAGGGTTGGTTGTGTTTGAGCAGTTTCAAACTGGAGTCTCGGCCATAAGTAGTAGTGCACGACTGTAATGTCAGCACCTGCAGCTTGAGTCACGAGTTGAAGGCCAGCCAGGGGCAAATATCAAGGCTGGAATCCAGAGAACTGGAGGCTTGTTATTTCTAGGCGTGAAGAAGTAGTTGTAGTCTAGAAATTGCTGGTATTCTGGCCTAAGGAACCGGGTGGTACCATTCAGACAAGGAATGTAGAAGGCTCATTGGAAGGAGGACTGAAGTTGTGGAGTGACCAAGCAGAACAAAATCTGGAGCCTTCCAGGTATTTGTACTTCAGCTAGCCAGGCCCAAACGTCTTGTATGGTGTTCCAGGCAGAGCACACTGCAGGAGCACAGCTGGGCAGCAGCGGGGCTGGTCTGTTCTGCTTAGAGAAGTACTCAGATCTGGAGTTTGGCAGAAACTGGGGCTGGGGGATCTGCCAGTAGGGGCTTTCAGTGTCCAATCCGAATGGGTTTGGGTTTTAGTTTGTGGCTGTCAGTTTACTGGTTGGGTGGGCCAGCGTGAAGAGCTTTCTGTAGGTACTTCCTAGTCTTCTGGAAATACTTCAGAGGTCACCTGAGTATAACTGATGACTCAGAGAAGTTTAATAAAAATGATAGCAATAAAATACTTTAAAGTATCGCCTAGCTTTCAGGCCAAGAGGTAGCTAGCGCGGTAGACTCCCTTAGGGCATCCAGTTCTGAGGAGGCAGTGTTTGTGAAATGTTTCCATCCTGACTGGGACCTCTTCATCCATGTTCTTGGTAGTGCATGCAATTTTTAGTTGATTAAAAAAAAAACAAGCTGGGCCGTGTTGGCGCACACCTTTAATCCCAGCACTCAGGAGGGAGGCAGAGGCAGGTGGATCTCTCTGAGTTCGAGGCCAGCCCGGTCTACAAGAGCTAGTTCCA